>VMKM01002073.1:0-90969 GCA_008360985.2 Macquaria ambigua
AGTGTTACAGATTTTTTTCCTTTTAATCTGAAGATGTAGGCCTTTGATCGGGCAGAATAATGTACTACAACAGCCCTGATAACTTACATAACCCTGTACAGTCTGTTGTAAAGGATCCTCATTTATGTAAGAGGCCTTCATTTCTGACATGCTTTTGTCTTCCACTTGAAAAGGTTCACACTCATGTCTTTGCATCTCAAAGCAAAAGCTGCCAACCCGGACTTTAGATTTGATATTCACAGTATCCAAATGAGCTCCAGCAGTGAAGCAGAGGTGATTTTTTTTTTTTCCCTATTTTTTTTTTATATAAAGTATCTGTCTCAGTCAAAGTTGGCCCTCTCCTGTGATAACACGTTTTAATTTACAAATCTTCTTAGACTAACTCCAGACATTTCCAAGCATGGAGAGATGGAAAGATGAGAGCAGGAGAGAGCTGGAGGCTGAGAGAAATTAAAACAGAGAGAGAGAGAGAGAGTACGTGTACCAATACAAACCAAACACAAAAGACTGAGGGAGAGGTTGAGTGGCTTTGATATAGAGAGAGGGGTAGAGCTGCTTCAGATATTTTCAGCTATATTTTCAGATATTGAGCGGCGGCTGGTTGACACGCTGCTCTGTGTGTGTGTGTGTGTGTGTGTGTGTGTGTGTGTGTGTGTGTGTGTGTGTGTGTGTGTGTGTGTGTGTGTGTGTGTGTGTGTGTGTGTGTGTGTGTTGTGTGTGTTGTGTGGTGTGTGTGTGTGTGCAGGCCAGATGAGACGATAACCCGTAGCAAAATGACTTGTTAACAGAGAGCAGCGTCTCAGGCGACTATAAGCGCTCCATCTGTGCTGTAAACCTGCTCGTGTGAACACACTGCGGTGCTCGTTCTGCTACAGCACAAACTGGATGCTTCTTTGAACTTTCACGTGACTTTTAAGGTTTCTCTAAATCTGTGAAATCTGCCAAGACTTAACAGAATTAGTTTTGGAGCACTTTACTATCATGATTAAGATAAGATCATGATTTCATGATATCAATGTTTTTGCTTGTATTTGTATCTGTTGTTGATGGTTTTGTAATGACCAATCTTCCCTTAATGGATCAGTCAATTTCATATTATAAGTAAACATTTAGTGCACACATTTCTGTGACGTACACTTGAAACACAGATATTAAAAAAACAGAAAAAACAGAAGACAGCAATTTAAAAAAAAGCAAAAAGAACATTATTATTATTTATCCACGTATATTAACAATATGCCAAAACTCTGATATACTCTTCCAAGATTCAGTTCTATAAGAGTATAATTTCTAAAGGTCTATTGAACATTTTAAAATCGTCTGTTGGTTTTTGTTGTAATGAAATGTTCAAATAATTGAATTCAGTGACATGGTGGATGGTTAAATCCACCCACCAGCTTACTATGTGCAGTAATAAGATGTCTGCTGATTCAACAAACATTTTGTATCATTTATACCGAGGTCACCTGCTTGAGTGTCTTTTCTAATGAAAATACAGTTACTATAGAATCAGTTCATTTAAAGACTGAATAGGGAGCTGAATAGCTCCAAATAATCACACAGAGGATATGCAGTGAACAAATCACTGTATATAAAAGAGTGTTGTTCTGTAGCCTTCATCAACTTTAGCTCAAATGAAAATATAATGAGACACGAAACTATACCACAATAGCTAAATAAAAACATCCACTCTGCAAAATCACCAAAGCAACATTGCAACTTTAGATTCAATTCAATAAAAACTGCCTGCAAAAATCAAATGAAAATCTCCACTTATCTGATCAGTGTATGTTGGTAACGGATGTAGATAAATACAAATATTGACTTTAAAAGGCAACTGAAGTAAAAACTAGCAGTTTTGATATCACCATCAAAATCAAAAAGTGTTCATTATCTGATCAGGGTTTTCTTTTGTTTTGCTTTCATTGGTGATTTTTTTATTTATTTTTTTGCTGTTAGCTTTACCACCTAAAAGAAAAGACAATTTAGTACCTTAAAGGGAAACTCTGTTATGTTTAACCCTAACCCTAAACCTAACAGGCTGCAATGGTTGCAACAAAATCCTTTGGGGCAACTGTGCCAGTAAAAAGTACGTCCACTAAAAGTGCTTGTTTTTGCCGCTGACTCTGGCTCAGACTGTTATTCTGTCTGACAACATCATGGAAAGATTAGCTTAGCTTTAGCTTAAGCTTAAGCGGTTAGCTTAGCATAAAGACTTGAAACAGGGGGAAACAGCTAGCATGGCTCCGTCCAAAGGTAAAAAAAATAGAGAAAGAAATCTTGTGTGTTTGTGGTTTTACAGGTCTAAGCTAACTGGCTGCTGGCAGTAGCTTCATATTTAATGGATATAAGAGAGGTATCAATCTTCTCATCCAATTCTCTGCAAGAAAGCAAATAAGCAGATTTCCCAAAATGTCAAACTGTTAGTTAAACTTTTTGGTGTCAGGGACTATTTTCTTGCCAGAACAACCACTTCAAACCTGGAAGCTCCTCCTGCAATAAAAGCTGATTTAAGTTTTCAGTATTTTTGCCTTTTTAATAAAGTGTAGTTCTTTAAGGCACATGATTTGAAACAAGTCCGCTTCAGGGGTCGACTTATATTCTCCCTTCATAGACCTGATCTTTTCCTCGCACTCCTTAAGGGATTTATTTCATACTTACACAGCTGCAGTAGTACATCTATCCATCTGTCAGAGGAGATTTAGGAGACAATCTGAAACATGTCATGGTTGGACGGAGGTGCAGGGCTCCCAAGGCCGTTTTATCTTAAGACCGCCGGGCCACAGAGCCGACAGTGACTCTATACTGTAGCTTTGCATGGTTGTGTGTGTGTGTGTGGGTGGCTCTGTGTGTGTGTGTGAGATTGGGTGGATGGGTTGTTGGGAAGAGAAAAAAAGGGAAAAGGTTAAGCAGGGCCAGAGAGAGGTAAGAGGCAACAGAAACATGCGAGGAAAGGTCAAAGGTGAGGGAAACAATCAAGTGAGAAAGAAGAAGTGAAGCAAGCGAGGAGGCAGGACAATTGTTTCTGATGGAGGTGCCTCCGAAAAACCTCCCAGCAGTTTAACTAGAGCCGGCTATAGAGGGGGAGGAAGAGAGAGAGAAACAGGCAAGGTATTAAGAAAACCAGAGTGAGCAAAGCAGTTCTAATCAATGGATACATGCCATGATGCTCTTTTACAATTAATTAGCTAAACATAAGGCATCAAGAACGAAGGAAAGACAGGAGCAAGGAGGAGAGGATTCTGGGAGCCATGCTGAAAGCCATGGGTTATATACTTAATATTAGCATGTGCAAATTGCCATAGAAATATGGGCATATTGTAGCATGCTTACATCAGGCCCAGATTTCTGAAGGATCTTTTTGAAGCTTGGATTTCTGGTTTAGTACTCGCCACCAAATTGTTTATCTGAGCCAGAAGAAAATCAAATTTGGGTGACAGGGTGCTGCCTTGGTGGGCCTGAGGTAGGTAGGCAGGTGGTCCCCTTTCTCCTTTGTGTTTGCATGTAATTTACATAATTTTGATTTAGTTCTAATCTTAGTCCTTTGATGAAAATGTATATTAGTTTTAGTACATTTTTAGGCATTGGATAAGTCAAGAAAGACTAAATACATTTTAGTCTAGTTTTCGTCATTACATTTTGGATTTTTATTTCTTCTAAGCATTTTGAGGCTACAGCTGTCAGTGTTTTGGGCGGTGGAGGCCACTGTTTTACTCATCATAACGTGACTTTGCAGGTTGTTGAATAAGGCAACATTAAAACAGTTATTAGTTCATTCGTCCATTCACCGTCTTACACATTATCATTCGTTTTTATTGGTTTTCTTGTTTTCAAAGGTTACTTTTTATTAGTTTTTGTCTTGTTTTCCTTGTGAAAGAAAAATGTCGCCCGTGAATATTTTTCGTCATGGTTTTTGTTGACAAAATTAACACTGGGTAAAAAGTTCATTTCTATGCATCATGTTTCTTGTTCAAGGCCCGGTGGCTCGTTATAAGTTTTATCGTAGAGAACTGTGAAACCATTGACCGTGCTGATCAGCTTTTACTTACTTGGAGATAAGTGGAGTACAACAACTATCTGTTTCCATTTCATGGGGGAATCAAAAGGAGCACTTCTCCAGGTTGTTCCTCCGGCGCATTAAAGGTCATCTGTATAAAGTGCAACCTTTCTCCCCACACCTTTTAGACTGTAAGTAGTGGTGGGCAGCATCAGTATGTTATTCTATGTTTATTTCACAACGAGTGGCTTCCTGTTGCACCTCCAGTGTTTGAGTTTGTACATGAATGGGGGGAAACAAAATACATACATTGTAATGGCCTGAAATAGACTCACATACCATATTGCACTTACTTTAAATGTATTTTCACATGCAAATGCAAATACAGTAAATTAAAAACAATAAATCTAGCCACCATGACAAACTAAAACCATTATGGTCCATAAAGAGCTGAATAGCAGCTCTGGTACTGAGCGTTCATTCAGATTTTCAGTCACATACTCTCCTGTCAAGCTCCTGCAAGCGGTTGGTTTTGGGAGCATGGAAACATTTTCTACGGCTGTTTTAATATTTAATGCTGTCTTTTTGGGCTCCCTGTCTTCTAGCTTGACATCCTGTGACTGTATTTTCTGCCACTGGATGACTCTGTCTGGTCTTGTTCTGCAGTCATGAAACGTTAACAAACGTTCTTTTTATTTTTTCCATGTCAAATATGATTGTTGCCGATTACTCCTGCAGGTTGAAGCTGGGCTTACTGGAACATTTTCTGAGGTTGACTAACTGTAGCAGACCCACACACACAAAGATGTGTAAAGCTTCAATGTTTCAGAGAGAAAGTAAGTTTTTAATTCTCACATGTAGAAAAAGGTATAATGCCCTCATGATAAACCGCTTATTCCTAAACCTTGGACTGAATGTTGCATAAGTAAGAAGTACCATTTGATCATCACATTTTCAGTCCTGCTTCATTTCACTTTTAGTACAATTCAGCAGAATTTGGCAGAATAAACGATTTCTAATTTTGAAATAATAGAAGATGAATTTTCTGCAAAACTTTTTTAGCCCTTGCGCACTTTAAAAGCCACTCGGAAATTTCCCATTCAGCATTAGTAAGAAACATAAAAGATAAAGGACTCTGACATTAAGAGATTTTTAGCAAATTCAAATAAGGTTTTTTGGCATGACAGATCAATAATCTATATTGCCAAAGCAGTGCAGAAATACAATATAATAAAGGTATTAAATTACATAGATAATAAAAAAACATTGGCAGCTGTAATACAGACGTTTACTAGAGAGCTAGTTTCCCTTAGTGTATGACAACAGTAGACATACTTTGCAGCTAATACTGCACATGTCCATTATCCATGTCCAGCCTTGTATGCAATGTGAAAAGTATGTATAATAATTCTGAGTTTTTATATAAGGTATGAAGAAACAGAAAGGGTACGATGTTCGTTCTTTAACAGAATAGTTATTTTGAAACATTATACATCTCTGTTTATTTAAATTAGCTGTAATAATTCTAGCTCAATCAATCCTCTAATACCTTGATACATGCAGTGAATGAGAAAGTGAGACAGACACAGGGGCCTTGTTACAAACACAGAGACCCAGACAGACCACGGAGCTGGAGAGCGAGGCAGGACACAAAGTCTAAGCCTCCATGATAACAAACACTTAAACTGTCAAGGGACCCAGTAAAGAGGGACGTGAAAATTGAACAAGTGAAGAGAAGTAAAGGGAGAGAGAGAGAGTGTGTGTGTGTGTTGGGCAGGATGGTCAGCTGCAGTAACATGGCTGTCACTCAAATTGGCAATTCAGAGATAAAAGCCTTTACAAACAAAAGAGTGCAGCTAACCGCTCAGGCCAAACCACCAACTTGTGCTTCAACAAGAGCTTCTGCAGTGAATTCACCTGTGGTCAATTTATAAATTATGTATTTAGCTTTTTACAAGTAACCAGTCAAAAAGTCTGCACTAGAATGGTCACATGTGCTACCTAATGTTAAGTGCAGCACCGGAGCAGACATGTCACTGCAGACATTTTGACTTGACATGGTAGGGAAATCACAGGTGTTACTGATACCATTAACGATGTCTTACTTCTATTCAGGTGTCCCAGTAAGACATGACAGTGTGGCAGTGAGCCAGCATGCACAATACCAGGACCCTGAAACTGAGGCTACATCCACACTAATAAGATTTGCTATGTTTACACCTAACGTTCACACTACTCCATCGTTTTTTAATCCCTAAAACGGAGACCTTTGAAAATGCTGCTGACCCCATTTTAGTTTGAAAACTCCGGCATGATGTTTTAGTGAGGACGGGCGGAAACAAAGACATTTTAAAACAATGTTTCCCGTATCATGTGACCTTTCCCAGAAGAAAACAAACGACATCGGCCTTGACTCCCAGCAGTTAATTCAACATTAATAACGAATTAATAATACTTACTTTCGAAGCAGAGAAATTTCTGCTCTTACTTTTCTCCATCACTGTTCTCCGTTCATTTCTGTAACTAACTAGCCAACCGCAGAGTGAACAATCTGCTTCCTGTTTACACCGGCACATTTTAAGGCGTGTAGTATGGACGGAGATTATTTCTGAAACAGTGATAAAACGTTCATGCGCACAGAGATCGTTTTTGTTTTAAAACACTTTTAGCAGCCTGAAGCTACTACATGGAATTCAGCCATCATGAATTATATTGTTCACGCATGTGCTTTTCCTATTGTGAAATGTCAAAATGTCTTCTGGGGAAAAGGCCTTTTGGGTAAGTCAGAATAAAGCTTGTGCTCCCAAACACCAACTGCTTATCAGCGCTCAGACGACATTTTTGTCCTACTGCTTTAAAAGAAAAAAAAAAATTATGGCAAAATAATAGCTGTCACGATGTGGGAAAAATCCAACATGGATTTCCTTCTGATTTTAACTTTAATTTGAGTCCTATTTGCATTTTATGACATCTGCTTGAATCAAAGTCAATGCTCCTCTAATGTTGGAGACACTCAAAATTTAAAACTAGTCAAAGTTTTTATTTATTTTTTAAACTTACTCTGCCAGACTACATTTATAACCCTTAATAAACTCCTGTCCTTTTTGTCCCTCTCCTTTATTATATTTTGTGTTGCTACGATTATTACTTTTTCCTCCTCATTCCGTCGTGTCATCATCCAGAGGCGTGTTGGCTCTTGTCTCGCTGTGACTGTAAAAACAAATTTGCTCTTAATAAACTCACCTTGTAAAATAAGGATCAAACAAACAAACAGATTCAACGAGAATCTAATCAGCCAGCCTCGGCTCACTCTGCCCCATCACTGTTGACTCTGCTTCTATTGACTGTGTTGTGGAAATAGCACACAAACACTGACAGGTTCAAGATTAAAATATAGTGTATACAGTATATTGGACACCATGAATGTCTCCCAGAATGTTTTGTACAATACACTTTATAGCGTTTCAAAGACAAAGAACCCACTGGGACTGGCTGTCTGCCCAAAGATACCAACTTTCATCCAATTATGAAAAGCCATGTGTAGAACATGATCTGAACATTCTTTGTCTGTGCGCTGACGCAACCTGGACACACGTACAAGAATATCTCATTACACTTAACATGATGTCTCCACAGCCTCCGGTGCCCATCTGTACAGGACTTTGGATGCTGTCAAAACTTTCATTTATAATTGCCAACGCAGCCTCCATAATTCTTGACTGGGAAAGAGGCAGAAAAAAGGCGTGGAGAAAACAAAAAACCTTACAAAAAATAAAAGATAAGACCCCAAATCACAGAGATGCCAATTCGCACAGGACTAATATTATCACATGACCTCTGTGTTTGGCGAAATATGGTAGGTAATTTGCGGTGGAATTTTTACTTTACAAATTACAGACATGGCAGATTCGCACGGGATTAAGGGCTTTAGTGTAGCATTAAAGTTGTTCCCAGTTTGGAAAAAGGAGCAACTCTGGTGAAAAGACAGTGGCTTTGCTTACATGCATACTAATAATTCACTCATAATGCAGTCAAGGCAATATTACAAGTAAACTGAAGCCCAAATAAACACTATATGCTCATATATTCTGAAAGTCACAGTATTGAAGTAAGATTTGTGGACGGGTATTTTTATCCAATCTAACTATGAATATCAGTTTTCACCACATTTTGCTCTTCACGTGGCCGTCCAACTGCCTTACGACACATGCCAAAGATCTTCCACTGATGAGATGCTTCACTCTCCCTTGTTTTGTCATTTCAAAATGCTTTCTAAGGGTACAGACAAACTCCCGTTGCTTCAAACAGCAGTGGTGACATTTAACAAGCAAAGAGTCTTTCTCTGGGTAAACGTCTTTGTACATCTTTGTGTGCTGTGTTAGAGCTACCAGAAACACAACTGTACTTGTAAAGACAGAGTGGTTGACACACTTTTCCAAACCAAAAATCATTCAAGAAGCTACGTTTCAGCTGTTTCATAAATGCCTCATGAAGCGCTATAACCAAAATGTCTTCCAGGTGTGCATTAGATTACATAATATATGCACATGATATTTGCATAATAAGCACTCCCAAGTGCATACTATGGTAGCATTATGACAATGGAAATATTCTGGTTGTCATATGTTCCATATGGAAACTGAATATTAATGGAATCTATGTAAATGTCTTAATTGGAGAATACCTCACTAATTACTGGCCATAATCACATTATGTTAATGTAAATGTAACTAGTGACGTGTCGTACACACTGTGTCCTTGTCCTGTGCTGCTCTGGTTCTCACTGTGGAGACAAACTAAACCTGCACTCAGGTTCACAATGTGGTCTCGCTCTCTTTAAAGGGACTTATGAACATGAGTCGACTTTTCTGGGTGACCGCTGCTCTCGGTGCTCAGAGTACTAAGGTCACCAGTTTGAATGCCTGGACCTGCTGGGAACATGTTGGCAGGCAAAATTAACAACTAATGCTGTCACTTTACTTAGCAACTGCTGCTTAAATGCCCTTGAGGAAGGGCACATAAACCTCATTAACCCCATCTGCTCCAGTGGATCTGCTCACTGGCACCAGTACCCAGACTGTGGTTGTGCCTGGCAGCTCCCAGGTGTGACTTTTAAAGAGGGCATCATTGATAAAGAGCATATGTCTTCTCTTGACTTTCCATGATTAAATACGGGTATAAAAATAGATCTGTTGTCCAAAATGGATATACAGCTGCTGGAAACCAAACCCAGAGACTCACAGAGAGAGTACATGAATGTGAAATAAACCAATAAAGCCCCTCAGATCTTAACTCAAGGCTGACAGCACTTTGAAAACAACACACGGCTGCTTTACGCTCCTCACCCGCCGGAATAAAAGAAAATAAATCAAACGCAACCTTCAGTGTTTGCAGGGCACCACGTAATTATTTACACACTTCTGCCAAGGCAATTTTGATTGAACCACAATCAAAATAAGCAGACAAATATACTTGAAAATAAATCCAGTGCTGTGTCCAGCGCTTGGGGGCACTATTTTAAAAAAAAAAAAAAAAAAAAAAAAAAACCACTTAATCCTTCAATGAAAATAATTATGTAAATTACAAAAATATGGCCTCAAAAAAGGGTTATTCACTTTTTGTCAATGATTCAAATGCAAGCTAAGCTAATGATCGTATTGGTGTTTTCACTGCTTAGTTCCTCCTCTCTGATTGATGTCGTGCTATTAAGTAAACTCAGCTGCTGCAATCTTTGGTTAGAAAAAAGACATCAGACCAAAGAACGCAATCAAATATTTTAAATCACTTTTAAGTCACCTGCCTTAGGCTGCACTAAACAAATGTAATGAGACAAAGAAGCTTGGCATAACGCTCAAATCTCAATGTTTTACACAAACAGAACAAAAACACAGCCAGCCACATTTAAATAGCTCATAAAGTTAATAAAAATGACAACAAAATAGTCTCAGGTCTAATAACACAGTTTAACTTCTGATGTCTAGACTCCAAAATGTGAATTAGAAATAAAGCACAGGCCACAAAAATGTTAACTTTCCTCATAAATTGAACCACTTAGTGTTAAGGCTCTTCCTCCCTAAAAAAAGAGCTCAAAAGAAGGCTGGACCCAAGCGCCAAACACAGACAGACCAGGTAGATTTAGCAGGGGTTTATTTCAAGGGATGTGTATCTGGGCTGAGGCAGGCTGCAACCAGGAGAGTTTTCCACAGGACAACAGGACACAGTTCTGGGCGTGGGCGAGTCGCAGGGAAGCTGGCAGTAGATGATCCTGAGCAGAAGAAAAGCAGTTAGACAGGGTGGGAATCAAATGACACTAAGAAAACAGGTCGTAACTTAGAGTGGCCGGGAGTATACTACCAAATGGGTTAGACAACAATCTGGCAGAGATGGACTGGTCTGCTGGAGTTCTTAAGCTGTGGAGTTGATGAGCTGATGGAGAACAGGTGCGTGATTGCTGCTGAGCTGGAGAGCAGTGATTGGTGGAATTGAGACCAGGGCCGGCAACTGAGCAGAGGGAAATAGGAAGAACCCGCCCACAGACAAACACAGACTGACATGACAGACCTGACAGACAGGAGGAGACAATGGAAACACCAGGGAAGGGAACACACAGGGAAAACACTAGGAAACACTAGAGGTGGAGGGAGCATCCATGACACTTAGTGCTTGTGTTTCTTTTGGCAAACTAATTCTCTTCTGTACACTATAGTAAGTTATCAATTCATCAAGTATATGTGGAGTCTAATACAATTCAATACACGAGCCCTGCAACAAATCCTTCCTTTGTGAAGACGGACAGTGTTTATGCTTCACACTGTGCTAGACTGATGTTGATTGTCGAGGCTGTAGTTTGTGGCGGTGTTTTATTGGACTGCACTTTCCTGAAGTGTTTCTAAAATACAGCCCCTCTTGTTAATCTAAATGTGGTGGAACAAACATAAAAAAAGACCCTCTCAGTATAATGCATGACGTTGAGTTAAATCGTGTCAGGCGCTGCTGTATTTTACTGGATTGCATTAGATTGTGCAGTACAATAAACTGGTAATTTACACTACAGTGCCTTCAAGTGTGGTACTTTTTATTTTATTATTAGAAGAATCCACTTGAACAGCCCACTGATGTGGTACTTTTCTGGAAGTGCAAAGCTCACGAGTTGTTACATAGCGGCTGATGTTGTGAAAAGAAGGAGCCTTTAAAATATTTCTATTCATAATTTGTAGACAGAATTCTGACAAAACAAGTTCTCATAAAAACAAATAAAAAGAAAAGACGTGTGAACAAGATGGCACAGGTTTCTGCACCTGTGATATCGTCCACTGTGACAAACCTGGATGGAAATGAAACTTGCAGCCTCTCAGTCCTCATGGCACACAGTCTGACAGCCCGGCCTTAAAAGCACATTAACCCTGTCTGGCAGTAAGTTTAATGGATAAATCCTGAGCCGCTCCACCTGCGCCCTCCCTGTACGTCTCTCTGCAGGGGAGCCTCAGCTAAAAGCCTCAAATGTAAACAGCGCTTATTACTCTTTGGTATGTCAGCACACAGTTTGAGTTAGCGTCTCTTCCTGGATGTAACACTGAGAGACAGAGGTGTTGATGAGTCGACACTGCAGCTCAGCTTGTCTCTCCGGTGCTGTTTGATTAGCGTTACAGCTGCCACTGCTGCTGCTGTCAGTGTCGGCAGAAAATCCCTCACTAATTTGGCAAATCTCAGAAGTATCTGCTTGTTTCCTCAGCCGGCACCCATTTCTTTAGAGGGACGAGATGAGGAGAGACAATCTCCTCCTGTCTTCACCCAGACGTTTTTACCTTCACTGTTGAGTATGCTGATTTGCTTTGTCATGCAGTTGAGGAATGTATTATTTCCGAAAGCGAAATGAAAATTAATTCAAGTTTTTGCATTACAAAGTAACAAAAAGTGGCTATTTTTTATATAATTTTCCATGTGTTGCATATACTTATATTTGAAAATCAATAACAACGTGTTAATATTCATGAAATACCAGTGGGCAGTGATAAAAAGCAATTCTGCCTCTCCCATCGAACAAAACAATATATAAAATATTTTCTCTTTCTGCCTGGTCTCCATGTTTTACACATTGGACCAATAGTGCTGCAGTTGTCTAATTACAGAAGCAAAAAGCTCTCAAAATGTTCATCACTTAACATTTTGGCTGATGAATGCTGCAAAAACTACATTTCCATATTTATGAATACCAAATAACACAAAATAAGTTAGTGTACTTTCTGACCCCTCCTGGTTTGAGACATGTCTCACCTCTGGGTAAAGACAGGAAACATTTGTCATTCGGCAGCTTTCATTTACTATGAATCTAATCTGACATGAACGCAGTGCGACCAAGAGCTAAAAGTGTCTCATAAGTGTGCACATAATCCAGCCTGTTATCCCCGTTTACCTTCAGCTCTCTCTCTGCCTAATAGTGTGTTTCTTTCACTGTCTCATTGCCTTTGTTCACCCTCACATTAATGCACGAAATGTAACTTTTTGGTGCATCTGCCAAAGGTCAATTTATGCCAACCAAAGTGAATCGTAGATCACGACAGCCAACTAGTTCGCATAATGATTTAGTGTGTGAAATCAGTCATGTAAAGTACAGTGAGCAGGTGAAGACCGCCACAACACAAACTGGCAGGCTTTGGGGTGTATTTATATCGTATATCTTGCTTACTACAGGCAGTTGTACCAGTGTTGAAGTCAGTTTCACCAGTAAGGTGACAGTTCATGAGTAGCAACTGTAGGAACTGTAGCAAGTTCTGTTGCTATAGAAACCTGCAGTTAATTGCTTCTTGGTTTCTGGTTTAGAGCAGCTGATTTAACTGAAAACATGTTTTCTCCATCAGCTTCTTACTGTGAGCGATGGGCTCCTACATGAACAGCAGTTTTGGTTATTCCACATGAGAGGTTTCTTTCTATGATGTCTGGTCAGTGTGTTTCAAGTGGGTGGAGCTCAGACCGAATTATAATAAAATGACAGATGTGGGGTTGTTTGCTAATATTGCCAGGCCACTGTCAATCTAATCTGACCAAACCACACCCACACAGTCCTGATGAAGCTGATTAGCTGAATTTTTGAGTGCTAAATTCTCAGTTAACAATTAATGAGTGTTTCTATTCAAACTTTGACTTTGATTGTTTCTTATTGAGTCATAAATATTTAGCGTTATAGAGAAATACTTAAATCATACCAAACTTTTCAGGGGCTTTAAGACACACCGACCAGCCAGTCAGAAATCAGTATTTGTAAAATTGCCTCATAAGGATTTAGTAAAAGGAGAAGAGCAGTTTAATTTTAAGTGTTCACTCATTTAAGTGATGATTTTGTTTTTCACTTTTTGTGGTTTCACACTTACACTGTATGTTTGCAATGGAAAAACGTTTGGACAGTAAAGGTGCTTTCAGACAGCGAGTGGTTTCTGCCACGCTGCCAACCGGCAATACCAGTGATCTGTATTTTAAAGGGGAAAAGGGTTCTCTGCGCATCTCCAAGCAATATGCAGCTGAATCAGGTGCTTCTCAGTTTGAGGACAGAAAACTTCCAAGGGAAAAAACAGCCTTTAATTCTCTGTATTTTGAATTGGCAGCAGCTGGGCGCAAATAACTGTGTGCGCCCACGAGAGCGGCAGCCACCCTCCCTCTCTTCGCCGCTGCTGCGGAAACCCCTCGCTGTGTGAAAGCACCTTAAAGGTGTCTTCACATTATTGTAGAAAAACAGCTTTTGCGCGCGCCTCCTCCATTATTGTGTATGTGGTGGGTTGCTTGTGTCTCTGAATTTACGCAACTGTACGATAACAAATTGGCCTCATATAGAGACCAGACAGAAAAGATATCCCCTTGGTGAAATATCAGCATGCAGATGCAGCCGCCAGGTTTGGTGCGAAAACACTGTTTGAGTCTCTGAAACGAAAACCCCTGTTTTTCCACTGTCATTTTTTACTCTTAGTTTCAGGACACAGTTTCTTTGTCCACAGTCCAGTCAGTTTTCCATTTGATAAAGTGATACTTTACAGACAACAGGCAAACTTCTATCTGATATTTGCCTGTGTGTGTGTTTGTGTGCGTTGCAGAGCCCTACAGCCCGGCGGTGTGGGTGATGATGTTTGTGATGTGCCTGTCGGTGGTGGCTGTCACCGTCTTCATCTTCGAGTTCTTCAGCCCCGTGGGATACAACCGCAGCCTGCAGAGCGCCAAGAGTAAGAGACGGAGTCACTCCAGCGTCGGCACGCCAATCAACCCCTCTGCCACTGCTCATTTCACACCATTATTACCAACTTGTCACTTCGTCAGTTATGTAAGCGAGGGGGGGCTGATTTGAGGAGGGTGTTTGCTCAAATTATGCAAAACGTCCCACTTTTTTTTTTGTCTGCACATGAGTTGAAACAATCACTCCACACCCACGATCCAGCTTATTTATTTTTAATGAAACAAACACTGAAGGCACGGTGGTGGTTGATTTTGACATTTTTTACAGTACTTGTCAGTTCATCACTTATTTATTTATTTACTGGCTGCTCCTCTGTGCTGCTACATTCATTTTAAATAATAATTTGGAAATGTTATTCATTACTTTCTAATAAATTGACACAAGTGGAATTATACTGAATTGGAGTGACAGGTAGGTGTTTGTTCATCACTGGTTGTCAGTTTCGAGCTTCTTCTGTGCTAAAACACCTCTGCTTCTGTCTCCCTTCATGTTTAAACACACTGTTTTTAATCTTCCTCCTCCTCACCTATTACTTATTCTTCTTATCCTACAAAACATCTAAAAACAGAATATGGTAAGTGGTCAAAAAGTCTACGTACCAGCTCACACACCACTCCAGTCCTCTTCTGCAGGTTGGGTGTACCAGCACAGATCTTAACCCTCCTCTTATGTTGGGGAAAAAATACTTTTAATAATTTATTATATTATAGTTCAAATATTGTTCTCCAAATCAATCAAAATCAATTCTCCACATGATGAGCACAATGTGAGTGTTTTTCCACATGGATTTCCTGCACTGTGCACACACGGTGCTGGTTTTGCTGTCTTGTTGTCTTGACCACCAAATGAAGGCAGTAAGATGCAGCTGAAAGGTCCAAAAGTTATTAAGTGGACATTTGATCTTAAATGCTCTTTACCATAAACTGAGACTGCTGTTCGTCACAGTATTGAATACCTTTAAAGGTCAGTTCACCCTTTTCAAGTATCATTTGTCCATGTTTTGGGATATCCATCTCAGATTTCTGCCTCGACCCCAATACAATGGAGGTGAATGGAGTTTCATTCGTGGTGTTCAGAGCAGTTTTCATTGTGACTACTTTCTACTGAAGAAATAGTAGAGCAGCAGTTATTCACCAGATGAAACTGTATGACCAGATACCTCCAGAATCACAGTGTCTTCCACCTCTCTTTTAACATTTTCAAAGATTTAATGACCTGCTAAGCAAAATGAAGTCTGCTGTTGGCTTGAATAGATTCTTCTCTTCCTTCTTTTCCCTCCATCTTACTGCCCTTTCACTGCAGAAAGGTTGACAGCTCAGTTAATTCTTCAAACTCTAATATTCTCTCCCTCGACCCCCCCCCATCATCCCGTCTATACCTTCAGAGTACGATGACTCTCTTTCTAGTACCACCTTTCATCTTGAACAACCAACTAGATCCCTCTTTCTGTTCACTTGTGTCTCATTCTTCTCCCCTTCTGAGGCTTCACAGTTTGATGCTTCTATATTCAACAAAAAGGCAGTCTACTGCCAGTTTTAATATGTAATAACTCCATATAGGTCTTTCCTCTACTCCTTCTTTAACTCGAACGTGAACTTGAACGTTCAACATCAGACAGTTCTTAGATCACTGCAGGACATGCTTTTGCATGCTGTCTACTTTGTTTTAAATGGTTTGGGCTTGGCCTCAGTAGTTCCTCTTAAGGGAAGCCTTAATACTGAAGCATACAATTATATTTCAGACAATACTGAGCTTCCAACTGTGTGGCAACAGTTTGGAGAAGGCCCTTTCCTGGCTCAGCATGCACACAGTCAGCTCCGTAAAGAAACTGTTTTCCCAGTTTGGTGTGGAAGAACTTGAGAGTCCTGACCTCAACCCCATCCAACACCTTTGGGATGAACTGAAGCGCAGACTGCGAGCCAGACCTTATGACCACAAGAAACCAGAGGAGTGGAGGCTGTTTAAGGCCCATGATTTTCACCAATCACATAACTGTTCTAACTTTTGATGCTACCAAGCATCCTACCTTACCTAATATCACTCAGCACGTGTTGAAATGTTCTTAATCGCCTAAGAACGTTATTCCTTAACACGCTGTCTCTCTTTCTCTCTCTCTATCTCAGAGTCAGGTGGATCTAAGTTCACCATAGGGAAGTCCGTCTGGCTGTTGTGGGCGCTGGTCTTCAACAACTCTGTGCCCGTGGAGAATCCCAGAGGAACCACCAGCAAGATCATGGTGATCACTCCGCCTGACTCACTGATTAGTTTATTGACTGGCTGATTTCTTGATTGTTTCATTTATTTGGTATTTCAACACGTATGGCATTCATTTGATGATTTTCAGGTGAAACGACGTCTAGCCGTCTGGTAGTTTTAGATGTCTAAGTTAAATATAACCTTTGTTTGAGCAGCATTTAAATTTAAATGCTAAATATGTATATTTCTCTCTATATGATAAAGACCTGGCTAGCATTAAAATATAGCGATTAAAATGCAGTTATATGCAACCTAGTTTTAGCATCTAGGTTTCTTTTGGCCAGAAAATATAATACAATACCGTTCCATCTGCAACTTTATCTTGACTTTATCTTTTCTGGTGTTTTTTCTCACACCACACATTGGTGCATTCCTAATTTGCATTATCAAAAAAAAAAGAAAAACTTGCGAGCTTTACGAGCCGGTGCAATCAGTTCGAGAGTGTTCATTCACTTGTTTCACCACGGTGGTCTTTTTAATACCTGCTGTTACTCTCTGCCCTCGCGACATAAAAAGAAAAATCAGTCAAAGGCTTGCCCCCTCTGCTGCGGAGTAAAGAGCCACGGGAGGTTAAAAATCCAGAGGTGTCTTTTTTCTTCTGACTGTCAGCCCGAGTGCTTTTCACAATAACCCCAATCATCTCAAGAGCTCATTAGCTGCTCAATAGGCTTTACAGAAGGGGGTCAGAGGAGGGAGTTTTAGTTCTGTTTCTCTGCAAATGTTGTAGTTTTTAGTTGAACTATAGGTTTGCTTTACTGCCTTGCAGGTAAATCAAGGTTTATGGTCCTGTAGCCCACCAACCCCCTTTTCTCTCATTCAACTTTGGAGGATTTCTTGACAATACACTGAAGAGACAGCTGTGTCTTTAAGAAAGCCTTAAGAAATCTAATCCATTTTTTATAACACATGCCAGATAAAATATCATAACAGACAACCACAACTAATTACAAGCAACAACAAAAAAATTCCAAGATACATTTAATCTTTAATGAAGGCTTATTCTCTAATTGACTTCCATTTATTTGTTCATTTTTCACACCTGCTTAAGGGTCATCAGTGTCTATCCCAGCATGCACTAGATGGGTAATTGACAACCATGTATTATTGATATTATACATTAAGTTTTATTAAGTTGTGCATCGGCCCAAGGGTCATGAAACTCACCAGGGAGTCGTTGTAAGCGAGGAGTCCGTTCTTCAACCCTCCTGTTTGGACGAATCCTCCTGCTGAAGCGTCACTGAGCCAAACACTTAATCCTCATTCACCAAGATTACTCCTTTCTAAATGATGCCTCTGTTGCCAGAGCTACGAGCGTACATTTTTCATCTTATTCATTAAGAAAATTATGCAAATGAACTTTTGGCATAAACACAGAGTACCGTGGAAGCAAATAGCCCCCTTCATCCCAGACTGCAAGTGCAATTTTAGTGCTAAAACTAATCCACATCTCTCACTGGCTTCTTGGCTGGATGTCAACAGTACAGCATCTTGCAGCAATAAAAGAAGCACTTCTGAACAGCTACATTTCTTTACGCCAAGTCCTTAAACCAGCTTTCAATAGGATCTTTTATGCATGCTTTAGTAATTTGGGTCAACTAGTGTTATCCAGTAGTGGAAATTGTACTTAGATCTGTTACCTAAGAAGCAATACCACCATGTACCACCAAGAATGCTCCATTACAGGTAAAGGTCCTGTTCTCAGGTACAGGTGTTTCATAAGCAAAATGTACTTAAAAGAGAATGCTGGCGAGATTCTATATTTTAAGGACACCTGATATTTCTAGTCCTCTAGATCTCCGTTATTGTCAGGTTGCACTGGGTGACATGTTCCTGCATTACCATGAACACACACATTGTAGTTTATTTTAACTCAGCCCCACATACAGCGCCCTGCTGCCGGAAATAGTCACCAGAGCACCAAATGCGTATTGATCCACAGCTGAAAATAGTCCCCAACAATTGAAGCTATTTACTCCTGTTTGACTGACGTTTGCCAGAAACTACAGCGGCCAGCTGTTTTAGGAAATAATTGTGTCTGTTTTAAGAAATGAATCCATATTTTTATGACGTGATTTTAGAGATCTATGTCTTCAGTAGGAACCAATGGGCTTGAGTGCCACAGACAGGGTAAGGAAGTTAAACACTAACACGTTGTTGGTTTTGGACTTTTCATTTTTTGATAATAAGAAAACTGTAGAATCATGCAATCCCTATCATTTATGTATTACAAGTCATGCAAAACAACAATGTAACAATTACAAGTTGGGGTTTTACGGGGGTTAATGTGCATTGTTACACAACCAGCAGAGACTCCAGGAAGTCACAGCTTCCAGCTGAGAAATAGTCCGGCACATAACCCCAAATATAACCGCAACTTGTTGTTTTTACACTTTGTTTTTTGTACGGATTAAACAAAACGGATATAACGTGGTGAGTGAGATTTAGAGGTGCTGGTAGGTAGCCAAGCTAGCCGTTTCCCCCTGTTTCCAGTCTTTATGCTAAGCTAAGCTAACCGGCTGCCGGCTGTAGCTTTACATTTACCATACAGACATGTGAGCGGTATCGATCTTTGCATATAATTCTCAGCAAGAAAAAAAAAATTAAATTAAAAAATATGCATATTTCCCAAAATGTCAAACTATTCCTTTAACAATGCTTTTGCAGTTTGCAAAATAACAAGTAACTATAGCTGTCAGGTAAATGTTGTGGAGTAAAAAGTACAATATTTTCCTTAAATACAGTGCTTGAGTAAATGTACTTTATTTTATTGTTAATAAGGTATTACATAATACAATATGATGATGTCAAGATGGGGGCGCAAGAAAAAGAGGATTTGCTCACAGGACTCTACAATGTGTCACTTTATCATTATTATAAATTTAAGTTCAAGGAAGGAGAGGACAAATGCCGAGGTTGCAGTGACGTTTTTTGGAGGCTGAAGTGTCATGCTGACAAATACGACTCTACCCTCCAGGCAAGGCAGAGCGTCAGCTGCAGGTTTAACAATGAAATGCCAAGAAGTGAAAACAGTGTCACTGGAATCTTAAAATATTTCCACACCTGTCAGACTCAGCCCTAACTGATCTTACTCCACCACAATCCTCCTTCAGGTGCTGGTGTGGGCCTTCTTTGCTGTCATCTTCCTGGCCTCCTACACTGCCAACCTGGCTGCCTTCATGATCCAGGAGGAGTACATCGACACAGTGTCAGGGCTGTCAGATAAGAAGGTACGGTCTGGGAGGGAGGGATGGATGGATGGATGGGTGGGGTGACTGATGGATGTATGCATGAACAGGTGGATGGCCAGATGGACTGATAGATGAATAGATGAGCAAGAAATTTAGCTTGGCAAGAACAAAAACTGAAATCCTGCTACAAAGGTTGTTTTGTTTCTTGTCTTTCTCCTGAACAGGTCGGCAACTTCAGAACAGCTTGAGTTAACAGAAAGAAATGAAATACTGTATATGCTCCTTCAAAATGTTCCGTCTCTGTTGCCTGCTCTTCTTTTATTTCTCAGTGCAGCTTCAGCAGAACCCACAAAACTGTATCCTGCTGCTGACATTTTAAAACCTCATCTGTTTTATCAGTCTCCCCCTCAGCTCTTCTGAAAACTGTAGCAGAGAGGCCGTTCTTTGAAAGTGAAGACTTTGAATCTTTGTAGCAGTTCGTCCTAAGGCAGGGATCAGCCCCCACCCTCACCTTTCATCTACCTCTCTTTAACTTCCTTCTTTCCTTCTATCGCTTTAATCTCCGCCCACCTCTTCTTCTCGTACAGTTCCAGCACCCGACAGAGCAGTACCCGCCACTGCGTTTCGGCACAGTGCCAAACGGCAGCACAGAGGAGAACATTCGCTCCAACTATCCCAACATGCACCAGTACATGATCCGCAACAACCAGAAGGGCGTGGAGGAGGCCATCGAAAACCTCAAGACTGGGTAAGGAAAGGAAAAGGGATGGGGGGGGTAATCACGTTGCAGCCATTGCAGCCTGTTCGCGGATGCCGGCGGATGCCGGCGGAGGCCGGCGGAGGCGATCTACTGGACCAATTCCAAAACCTTTTGTACCTTTTAGTCATTTAGACCCCAAAATTTGTAAAAATAGGGCCCAGGTTTAAAAATATCGGAGTTTTCCTTTAAATGATTCACCAGACCAGGACAGAGTCTACATGGCAATTTTGAAAAAAAATTATATTTTTGTATTCCTGATTTAGTAAGAGATGTGCTGCTAATATTCTGTTTCATTTTACTTTTTCATTCTTACATGTTATATTTCTACTTTTAATACTTCCTAATATTTTATTAGATGTAGGGCATGAACACACCCATGATCCAATCGAGTGTTTTCACTTAATCCGCCTGATTAAGACCTCTTGCGGGACTGTTTTTGATATCTATCCTGATGGGAGTGATCTCTTTTAGGATGATAATACTGCAGTAGTCAGACTTGGAGAATCTATGTCAAGGAGCATTGAAGTTGTTCTGGACTTTATGTCACCCATCTGTAGTTCTCAACATAAAGGCAGTATGAGATTTGTGTGTTTTTCCTATGGAGATCATAGCTCCTAGACCTACACGTGTGTGACGTGTGCAGGTATGTCTTGGAGTTGGTGTAGATACATTTGTAGAAACTTAAGCATATCACATATGACAAACGTCTAAAAACACTTAAAAGAACATTGAGGATTGTCCACAGAGTAAAAGAAGTCAGACATCGACTGGAGGCTGTATCCACAGAAATCTTGTTACCAAGAATATACTCCTCCTGTCATCCACTTTAGTTTAAAAAGACTTGGTTTCTGCTGTAATTCACAAGTCAAAGCTACACATTTTTGACAACAGCTCTTCCTTTAAACAGATACTACCCTTTCTCTTCTGCTTGATATATATTTTTTATTTTTAACTTGAGGCAACGTTGTCATCCACGGCTTATTTCAATTACAGGACCCTCTTGTCTTTCACAACCTGTTAGTGCATTGATCTTGCTCGCCTCTGGAGCCTCAGCTTACTGTTGTAACCTGTGCAGCCCCATTAGGATCATGGCTGGTAAACGTGGTGGGAGAAGAGTAGGAAAAAAAAAAGAAGTACTTTTAAATAATACATGCTAGCAGCAACCGCAGTGCAGGGGGGGAAAATCCCGCCATCTCAGCACCAGCTGCCACTCAGGCGCCTCTTGTCTTCAACAAGGAGGGGGTTTATTATCCGCCTGTGGGGCCACAAAGTACACAAAGCACTTGCCATAAAATATACACTTGCTCATCGTATCATAGTATATTCCATCGTGGGATGGGGGAGGGAGGTGAGGAGGAGGAGGGGGAGTGATGTTAGTTGATGCAGACAAAGGTTCAAATGTTTAACGAGACAAGCAAACGTACACACACACACGCAGCGGCCGCAGTCTTTAGCAGATTTGACGTACCGTGTTATTAAAACTCCCATGATGCATTCCTTTTCATCGTCCTTACTCACCCTCCTCGTTCCTCTCACATCACTTTCTACCTCTCTCCATCTCACTTCAATCCCCCAGTCTCTTTACCGTCTCTCTCATCATTCGCTGTTTATCTTTCTATCGACATCTTTCTCTCCACCTCTCATCCTGACATTATTTACGGAGAAAACGTTAGTTTGCGCAGTCAAAGCAAAGCGGTATGAAGATTGCTGTTTGATTTGGCTGTCGAGACTCCAAACATCGCCTCTCCATCTCTGTCTCGTCTTTCCTCCTGCTCTCCTAACTCCTTCTTTCTCTCATCCTTTTTTCAGTCTCCTCTCTGGCCTTTTCCTCCTCCCTCATTAACTCCTTGCTCTTCGCTCATCAACTCCTTTTGCTTCTGCTTTGCACTTCCTTCCCCCCTCCACCCTCCCTCCAATCATTATCTCTAACCCCCCACCCCACAACGCTTTTCTCTCCTTTTCCTGTCACGCACCTCCTCCTCTCCTCTTCACCTCTTTTCAATCTTCCATCCTTCAGCACAGCCGTCCTCTCCTCCTTCTCTCTTTTGCAGGAAGACTCTGGTTGTACAGTGGAGTGTGAATATAAATGAATGTGAAGTAGAAGAGCAGGTGTAGTTACAAATTCATCATCAGATCCTCAGATATTCATCATCAGTGTGAGCTGAGCTGTTACATTCGATCCATTATTTTATGATAGTGTTTCAGCTCATTTTTGGGGGAACACTCACTTTTCCTAAACCTGCCTTTTCTGCTTCTACTAACATTTTGTTGATAGATGAATCGTCTAATTGTTACAGCACTAATGAGTTTGTTCTTTTTCCTAAGGGTGTTACAGCAGCCAACTACGTTAGCAAACATCCCAAATCCTTAATGTCACATTGTACAGGTTGTAAAATTAAGCAGCTAAGTGGGAAATCCTTTAATGTCAGCCTCCTAGTTGGAGATTATATAGTTGGGGATATGTTGAATCTCTAATGGCTATGACATCTCCAGCTTGACAGAAAGGATTGCACAATGGTCAACAAACAACACATTAGGGCTGGGTGATAATCCAATATGATCATTAATAAGCTTTTAGCGGATTTGCATTGTAATAATATTAGCTTGTTGTGTTGTCCAAATCAATGATTCTGAGCTAATTTTATTTGTAGATTTTAAAGAATGTGTCTTTTTAAGTTATAGTTTTAAGTGTGTATAGTCTTGTCTGATGTAATGCATAACTGTGGAACACAATGCATTGCAATTAACAAATACTTGATTATTCTATATGGGAACTTGCATACATTTGCCATATTGTGATAGATATTAATCACCACCACCACCGTATATAATGCACTGTATAGCCTACACAGTTTAATATCTGGTTTCACTTGTTAACAAACACAAATGTGTGCGTGAAAGCAGATCATTTTGGATGCTCTTACATTTATGGTATGGCTACTGCGGGGTAGCAATGTTGCTAACCTCCTGGAGTAATGCAAGAGGTTTCCCCTTATTTCATTTCTGCCGACATGGTGTGGCAAGAGGATAAAACATATTTTTATAGGCTGATATGACACGAGACGACTCTTCTAGAGAACTTCAAATTGGCTCATTCACAGTGTTTGTGGTCTATTAACTGATTTTATATTCATTGTGTATAAGATACGTCATTAAGTGACAAAGGCGCAATGCTCTTAAGACCAGTACCACAGTACCAAAGATTCGTGACGAGATGAAACCGTTTTAGAGTGTCACAGGGAAAAGTTGCAGCAGTGTGAACTGGTCCGTCTCAGCTCGACTCAAGCCGGCTGATGGCGTCGCCTGCGACTCAGCCTGTCAAGTCACCAGCAGCTGGTTTTAGAACATAAGGCACGTCACCTGTTTCAACAGCCAATCAGCTCGTAGCAAAGTCAGCTGGTCATCTTGACCCACTCGTTGTTTTATGTTTTCGCCGTTTCATCAATACTAGAAATGCAACTGTAGCAGGTAACACACTACCACTATCCTCATTCATATTTTAAGATGCTACAAATTATATCCAGCTACAAAGGAATGCCTAAAAAGTCAGCAGTTAGAACGGAAGTACAGAGTTGTTGCTATGGAAACGATACACCGTCTCGTCAAGTCGCATTGGTGTAAACTGGCAGGTTGCAGACCAGCGCATTGCAAGTAGTTGCGAGTTTCAACTCTTCTCGTCGCAAATCTTTGGTCTGACCTGGCCTTTAGAAGTCCATGAGGGTGAGAATTTTTCCTGCTCAGCGAAAGTGAGAATCACACCTTACTTGCATCACAACCTACCCTGCTGCTGCATTGTATTCTGGTCTATCGAGGCTATTGTAGGAGGAGAACTGACATCTCTGCCTCCATGATGATGAATAGCTCCTCTGTGCGATTGTTGAACGTTGGTGCAAAATAGTGTCGAGGAAGAAGCTCCTCTGCTTTCAGTGTCTGTTTTCTCTTTAGACGGTCATTGTCTCAGCGCTGGTTTATCCATCATCTGTCATTTTGTTCACCAGTTGCACTTCCTCTGTTGTCATTTAGCTCCAGGTCAGTGATTTCCATTTCTTTGTTGTAATTTTCCACCTTCCCTGCAGGAAACTGGATGCCTTCATTTATGACGCTGCGGTGCTGAACTATATGGCCAGAAAGGACGAGGGCTGCAAGGTAAGAAATAGATCTCTGTCATTTCACAGCTCTGCACACTGACACACTCATACATAGTGGCCGCTATTGTTGAAGTCCCTGTACCCTGCAGCTACTGTGTGCTACAAAACTACAAGATCTCCAGTGTGCTCGGCCTCTCCTGGTGGGAAGAACAACTGCAACAGAAGCACAACAAGCATGCCAAATGAGCACTTCTACATCTGCATTAAATAAATCAAACACATCCGATGCATTTATATTTGTCCCTCGTGGCCTGTAGCTAGTTAATATTGTCATTTTTGGACAGCGCTGGTGTTGATTTATTCATAAGTTTGCATTTGATACAGCTCCCACAGCGAGAATGAAAATCCTGATCATTTGTAATAAGGTCTGTGGGAGGCCTGAGCTCCCAGCAGCCTCATACCACAGCCACTGCTGCAGTAATTATTACAGCTGATGTGGATCTGTATTAATTCCCCCACTGAAACAATATCCCACACTCCAGCTCTGGGATTTTCGGGGATGTCGATATTGAAACTGAGTTTTAAAGTGTTTTGCATGTACGTAACAGTGACAGTGGACAGAACATATTTCAGCAGAAACAAAGCTAATTGTCATTTGTTCATTGCCATTCATCTCTTTGAATCTGACTCTGACATGTTTGTGTTTTATTCCACAAGGTGATGACCATCGGCTCTGGTAAGGTGTTTGCCACTACGGGCTACGGCATTGCCCTGCACAAGAACTCCCGCTGGAAACGGCCACTAGACCTGGCTCTGCTGCAGCTGGTTGGAGATGGTAAGACAGAAGGGTACAGGGTGGGGCATTGGAAAGGATGACAGATGAAGCTTTTGAGTCGGAAGAAATTACCTCAAAAGAGCAGAAAGTCATAAATATTTGCAGCTATTTGTTACTTGGAATGGTTGGCTAGTCATTAGGTCAATGCAAGTCAGGTTAAAGGAAAAGGAAGGTTTCAGTCATGAGTCTTGAAAATGAAAACTTTCTTCATGGTTAACAAAACAATATGTTAAATTGCTGAATTGAACACCAATCTGCCTATCAGTCTGGGACTGTAGTACCTGCAGTTAATGAATGAATGAATGAATGAATGAATGAATTACTGTAATGTTATTATATTATCAAACGTAAAACTTCTTAGAAAGGAGGCTGGGGTTGATGGTCATGTGACTTCAACACCCTGACCTTTCCACGTTGTATAGGTGCAACGGTCTGCGTAAATTTTGTAATCTGCCCAAAACCACAAGGGGGTCAGAGTTGACCGGCCACATGCAGCCCAGAAATGAATGACTGCATGGACTGTACACAGACCGTACGCCACAACGAACATGTGAACATATCTGCAGACACCTAATGTAGTATACACAGAACAGTTTGTGCGTCCATTGTGGATTATATCAACCCTTTTATTATATTAACCCTTTTAGAGCGGAGGTCTGGGTGGATGGTCGTGGGACTTCAACACCAGAGACTGCCGCTCCTGTCCTGTGAACCTTGATTTCTTTTAACCATTAACACAATCGTTCTGTAACCTTAACCAAGCCGTTTTAGTTAGAGTTTAGCAGTTTCAGTGTAAACTTAACCAGACAAACTGTCAAAAAACAGATCAGAAAAAGCTGTTTTGAGTCATTTTTTGGAACAGTCATATGGGTCATTTTGGTTACAGTAGTGGGACTTTTTTGCTATTTCATTGTCAAAGTATTTCCTTTTTCTTGTTGTGTTTTTTCCATGTAATTCTCTTGGTGTGAAAACATACTGTATTTCATTTGGCATGCTGTGCTCATTTCACAAAACTATAAAGACCAAGCTGGAGGCCATGTCCACACAGGCAAGTTAAAGTTTAAATAAAAATGAAAATCTGTTTATCCCCGAAAAATTTGGCTTTTCCAAAAACACTTCCAAAATTGAGCATGTTGGCAATGCTGGTCTTCTTTTGCAATGTGGACAGGAATAAAAAGACAGTTTTTTTAAAAATGCAAATCACAAATAATTGTCATGTGATCAGATATAAAGCTGCTGGCTGAAGTTGCCTCCACCTACCTAATAGAAGAAATGTAAGAACTTTGTATTGTTCTGGGACTTCAGGAAAATAACTGACACTAGTGAGGATAGAAAACTTGATAAAAAATACATTTTCAATTCACTGATATTAATGTGGGCGAGGTCAACAGTAGATTTTATTAGTATGTGGTGTGATACAGGTGGTGGTGGGATAAAAGAGCACAAAGTTCAAAGTTAGGCAGCAGTCAAGATGAGGAAGAGAGATGGAGCGAAAGACCCGAGGAAGAGGGAAAAAGTTATGAGGGGGAGAGGACGGGGGAAGGTGTGACTGGACGGGTGAGGGTCAGCGGAGAAATGAAAGAGGAGGAAGGTTTGAAGGGGGAACAGAGAGAGGAAGACCAATACAGAAGGTTAAAGGGAGAAGGAGCAGAAGCTGTCAGATATGTCGAAATAAGACACACATAGTGAATGAAATATGTACAGGTTTTCCTTCTCACTCATAAAAATTACTGGTTTTTAGGCAAAAATTGCAAGAAAGACAGAAATAAATGTTCTTTTATTAGCAGTCTGTAGCCTACTTCTAAAGCAAATGTAATGTTCTGATTTCTTTCTGATTGACTGAAATGTTTTGGCAATACGTGCTCTCCTCTATTCAAGCCAGAAGGCCTTTTTGAATAGAACAGCAGCAAGAGAGGAGGCGCACACAGCCGAGAGAGATGGTGAATAACTTTTACACAGTGACCTTGACAGGTTCCAGTAATTTGGTTTGCAGTAGTCAGAAGGACTCTCAATATTAAAATAATAACCCTCCTTTTATATTTTTATAATGGCAGGAAAGCCTTTTCGCTTCTGCTGGCGTCAGTGCTCAGTAAGGGTAAAAACAGTGATAAATCTGCATTCAAAGAAAAACACCACCAAGACTGAATTAGTACCAACTTCATTACATCAGAAATCTTGCAACACTAATGCAAATAAGCTATGAATAACAAGAGGCGAAATGATTTCATGAAGGCATGCATAGGTGAGGACTACCTTTATGCACACCAGTATCTTGTTGTTATCCTGGTTTTGAAAAACTCAGTCACATTCTGATAAAAAGGTTGTCAGTTTAGAGTCCTGGCCAAAACAGCACCACAATTATATTATATTAAAAAAGAAGCATGGGCAATGGAAAAAAAGAACATTTAAATTAAGCCAAAATTTACACAGAAAAGAAAAACATTCAAATTAAAGCTATGTGATGATGTATAGATTATTAAGGATGATAAACAACATGTACATTGAAGTGAGATTGAAATTCTGATATTAGTAAGTTAGTATCATTTGTTGTGCTCATATTTCATGGTGGAAAGTTGGAAAAGCCAAATTTTGCTGACAGACTTCAAATGCCACAATGTTCAGGCAGCCATGAAGCAAAGTTGATTCATTCACAGAAAGTTGAGAGAAAAGAGGACAAAAACATCAAGAACACACATGCACAAATAGCACACGGTAGTCAGAAACGTTCATAACGTTCTGATCTTTTATCCAGGGGTGTGAATAAACTCCATGTTCCATGTAATAATACCAAATTTGATTAAAAGTTATTTGTGTGGACAACACTCAAGGACCTGCTGTAAATTGAATTTTGCATTTTTGGTTAATGCTGTTTGGGCTAATTGTGCTCTCTGTGTTGTTCATCCAGAAACTCAACACTGAGCCACAGCGCCCTCGTAACCAACCCCAAAGACATCACATGAGTTCATTATCCACAGCACATGCCCTGTGGCCCTCAGCAGTTCCTGTAATTGTTCCTCATAATACATCTCTTTGTTAGAGTGTCGTCGTTTCTTTTTTTAGCACGACTGGTCGGTCACCCAATTGGCTCCTCTGGGGAGCAATTTAGTCCGTTTCCAATTAGCGAGCTCGAGAGTCGAGATGGAAAATGCCTCAGTGCCGGCAGTGACAGCGGCTCCCAGGGGCAGCGAACACTGGAGGCTGGCGGCACACGGATACTGAAAATCTTCAGACTGAAAACTTTGAAACTGAGGGTTTTTTCCTTCAAATGAGACAGCTGGTTATTTGATAGGGTGACACCACAATTACAAAACTGTTGACGTGGAAAAATAAAACGAATTGTTTTCAAAGGACCCATACAGAGAAAAGTGGTCCTTTAGAAAACAGGCTTATATTAGAGACGTGCCTTTATTCTCAGTTTTTGAAAGTATATGTTTCAGTAAGTCATCTCCCTCCTGTCTGATCTTCCCCTGTTTTAATTTGTTGTTGATTCAAACTCAATGCTTCCTCTTTGTTTACGTTTGTTTTGATAAATTCAGGATAATGTACATTTCAGCTGCATTAATTCCACATACTTATACTCACCACTCTGCTGCTGAGTTCATTTTTTTCATTTCTTTTTTTGATCTTCTTTTACTCACTTCCACATTAAAAGCTGTCCAGCAGCTCAAAAGGCAGAGCACTTCCCTTTCCCTGTAGTCTTTGTTTATGGGATATCTGTAGGAAGTGTTGGTTTCACTTAACAGGATAGAAAGAACGGCAAAGTAGATGCAGGATTTATTAGTTATAGGGAAAACAGTATCTGAGTATGACATGCCTCTGTTCTCGTACTGATGGAATTAGTGCTGTGGAAATTATGCTGAATTTACCAAGTAATCCATTATAGTACAGATAATTCCCATGCCCTCAATGTTTTTTAGCCGGCCTTCATTAGCGACTGTCCTTTATTTGCCCAGGCATCATTTGAAACCAGCTTTTCTATTCAAAAAATGTATCTTGCTGTGTGATAGTGTTTTCTTTTAGTTAATGGCTGTATAAAATGGTAGTTGCTACCTGTTGAACTGTTTGTTGTAGCGATACTGACCCCCCATTTGCTAAACCATAAAGAGGATGCCCAGTTGGAGTACAGATGTACAGCGGAAATTTTGATGAAGCAAACCTTTTGAAGATAAGGCAGCTGTGTGTCAAGTCCCATTTGGCTCCAACAGGCTTCCAAGAAATAAACCTTCTTCAAAGTGGCACTGCAAAGGGCCGTGATGCAGGAATATGTACTGATACAACTGCTGATGCTGCACCTGGGCTCAAATCCCACAGCAGCGTGTATCCAAAGTTCGCTTTGCTCCACTACTCCTTTGTGTCACTCACATTGATTCATGCTGACTGAGCAAAGCCAATAAAAACACCTCACACACAAAGAATGATAAAAAGAAAATGTGAACGCGAACAGCTTTTGGCACTGAGGGTGGAAAATATTGTAGCAGCATAGCACACCCTTCGGGAAATTGATTTCTTTTTTCTTCCCATTCTTTTTTGTTCAGATGGCTTTGAGTCTTTAGAGACCCGGATGTTGATTTTAAGTTTATAGACTGAGAATAGAGCTGCAGATATTTCTCTGAGCCTGCAATTTTGTTTTTATGTTTAGTTCCACAGTCAAACAAAATCCACAAATCATTTGGGGTCTGAACATCTAAACACAAACAAACAAATGGCAGGAACTTCCCTTTAAAAGACTCCTAAGCTTGACTCGTGGCATTACCTTTCTTATTATTATACTCTGACATTATTTCACAAGACCTTTAACATTAGCCTCCGCTGGCTCATTTGATATAAATGTTCCTTTGAGCAATAAGTTGTCAATGTTTCGTCCAGACCCCCCAGAGTGTATTTTTGTTGGAAGAAGAGAGCGAAGAATAAAAGATGGCATGGTTGTTAGAGTTGAAATTGTTCTGGCAGTTGGACAAAATATTCTGGCACTGGCTTGTTGGAAGTTTGATAACCCCCATAACTCCAAGTGCCTTGCTGAAGTACCCTTGAAAAGATTAATATTTTTAGGGATCCATCTCCTTCAAGATTAAATAGACTTCACCACCTCCCAGACACATACACACACCACCTCTTCCATCTCTCCCACCCTAAAAAAACATGTGCTGTCTCTCAGGCTGGTTGTCCAATCATATATTTGTGCTTTTGTAGGTCGGCTGACAAAAACCACTTTCAGTTTTTACAAAACAATTTCTTTTAGAGATAGAGGAACTGTGCAATGACACGACGACAGAAACAGCTGCAGCTCATGTAATTTTATTTCTGTCACTCACAAAAAAGCTGTTACAATAACTTTAAATGATTTGCTGTGTTTTCTCTCCCGTATGATATTTCTCTCCTCGTAAAGTTCACTTTTGCTTCATTTACAGTTATTTATATTCTGAATATTGCTGCTGTTCAGAGTGTCACTGAGAATAAAGTGTTTTCCAATCTAAATATGACAGAAAACACTACATGAAATATGAAATTAAACATCTTTGAAATATGAAACAGGAGCAGAGCAATTTCTTTGTTCAACAAGCCAGCTTCCATTCACATTATACGGGTTAAAAAACATTTTTCAGTATAATAAAAGCTTGCACCCAATCATTACTAATATATGTAGATTGTGTATCTTGCTTGATACAAAATACTTGGTATTGATATTATATAATTCAAATGGAGACTACACCCTACTGGCAAGTGAGGCTCCATTTATGAAAAAATTTGCAGTGATATGTCTTTTGCTTTTTTGCTGATGATGTAGTTCTTTTCGCTTAAATCAGGCTGTGACCTCATGTGCTGGGGTGGTTTCTGGCCAAGTATGCCTTGAATTAAGTAGAGAGATGAGGGTCAGTCTGGGGGTTCTCTGCCAGAAAATGGTGGATTGTCCCCTTCAGGTTGGTAGCAAGTCGAAATTGACAGTGGTTGGTGTGGCATGAGCAGTGATGATCAGTCTTTGTATTGTGAGCTATTTGCATCAGGCTTTTGCGCAGAATTAGCCCAAAGCTCTCTTGTATTGCCAATTAAATATCATAAAGGTGGTTTTGTGTTGAATTAATTTATCAGGTCATTATTTTGAGTTTTTGTTTTGTACCTTAACTCCTACCTTAACTTTTTGTCAGGAAGCTCTGCAGGGGAGAGCTGCCATTTTGTTTCCTTCTCTTTTTCTTTCTTTCTGAGTAATCTGACTTTCTTTTTGAGCAGTTCATTTAGTATTTTAGGTTTTATTTTTAAGGTTGGATGGTTTACTATTTTGGCCTGGGCACTAACTAAAGTTCACTTTAAGCTTTACATATTTAGCAATAAATGATTCAGAAGTTGAACAACCTGATTCCTCATATTCTTCACCTGGTTTTATGTTACACCAAGACAAACTCTGGGTCATAACATGGATATTGTACCAAACTTGCATGTTGAACTCTTGGTTTAACAGTCAATTTACGTTCCAGTCCTCACCTGTGGTCCTCAGGTCTGGGTAGTAACAACAGCAAATGTAACAAGTCTGTCAACAAGTTTTTTTTTCTGTGCCTTCCAAAAAAAAAAAATCATATGACTGTTCATAAAATGGTTCATACATGTATGAGTGTTTTCTGAGTTTGGTTAAGTTTAGTCGACTAACATTTCTGAGTTTATGTTAGGTAAAGAGCGTGGTCATGGTTAAAAGGAGCCAGTATTGACAGTTGGTACAAGAGCGGACTTAAACAGCTGTCTTTGGTTTTCATCCACAGTGACCTGCATCTTCTGAGCCAATGACCAGTTCTTTTTAATTTTATGTTCTGGTGAGGACTGTTCAAAACTAAGATTGTGGATTGAAGAGTCAAAAATATGTTTCTATGGAATGTCTGGCAACGGGTAGGGTAAGAACCTCAGACAGAGTGCAAAAACTGCTCCTTTGCACTGACTGGTTAGGGTGTCTCCTGTTTGCCTCCTTATGGAGGTATTCCAGATGTTACCATCACTCAAGCCCCTTGAGGCCAACTTGTGATTTATGATATTGGGCTGTATAAATAAAATTGGCTTGACTTGATCATATGTATAAAACTGCTCGGGGTCATAATACCCTTTCCCCTTAATGCCTTTTCTGCACAGATTGGATAAAAGAGACATTATTTATGCCACTGAGAGGATTGAAGATTAGGGGGCCTTAAATCCTCACTACTGACCAATGTAAAGGGAGACAGGCACATTCTCTAGGTTATAATAGAACTGAATGAAACTGAATTGAATTGTTCCCAAATCACTACTAAATTGTCCAAAATCAACAGAATGAAAGATGAATTAAATTATAAGCTCTGGCTTTACCCCCTCTGTGTTTGCACGTCTGCTCCTGTCATTTGTGCAGACCTGGCTTTAATCCGTGGCATTTTCCTCCCCGGAGCAGGTGAGCGAGGATAGAGCTGAAATTCTGCCTATCTGTCAGCTCTTTGTGGGGAAGATTTCTCCCAAAGAGCAGCTTTATGCGGCACTGACTGCCATGATTAACGTATTTACAGGGAGATAAAGGGAGAGAGGCGGAGAGCCGGACAGGGTGAGAGAAATCATCTGAGCATTCATTGAAACTCGAATTAGATTATGGGAGTGAGCCGCACACATGCGTATTAGCATCTACTGTCAGGATCTGCGCGTGGAGCGGGATGAGAAAAGGCGGGGTCGATCGAGTTGAGCCCGGTATAATTTAGCTGTCAAGGAACGTTTGAATTCCCACACATGACTGTTGGGGAAGTGAAATGTGGCACACAGTGATTCATGTTGGAGTGAGATTTGTGTTTTGTTTGAGCGGATTTGACATTTCAGTCAACATGGCCGAGTCGTAGCCGTCTAATCCATGCGGCGGGGCTTTACGGAGAGGTTTCCAGACGGCGTTAATTAACCCAGAGGTCAATTAATATTGTAACTGTGAGCATTGGGAATTGGAACTTCCTTTGACTGGGACATCTTCAGAGTGTGTGCAGTCACAGAGTGTGTGCATGACAGTGTGTGTGTGCTAGTTTTAATAGTCCTCTGCAACCGGGTCGGTGCACATCTGTCTACATAAGTCTCCCTGTACATTTGATCCTGCTTTTCCTTCCCACCGCCTCATTCATTGTGATTAATGCATTAATGACCAGCGCTGGGAGTCCCATTACGCTGGAGCTCAGAGTGTGTATCAGATGTGTGTGCGTGATTCTGACAGTTTGAAGTATAATGTTTGTGTGCCCCCCCCAGCTTTCATCTCCCATGCTCTGTCGCGTCGCTCTGCCCTCAGTGTGCCCGCCTCAGATGCCAGGCCATTTCACAAACCTGCTTCAAAGGGCTTCTCTCACTTCCAGTTGCTGCCTCTAATTCCCAGTCTCATGACTTTCTCTGCAAATGGCCTCTAATTCTTTCTCATGCTACCTTTTCTTTAGCCTCTCCCTGGTGTTTCAATTTTAATTTATTTTCCATTCATATTTGAGCTGTGCTTGTCATTTGTAGCATCTGTAAGACCTCCCTGTGGACTATTAATTGCTTGTAATTTGTAGTAACTGATACCCTACACTGTCATTTTACTATGCATATATCGGTCTTCCATGGGCACAAAATGTCCCTTCTATCTTATCTTATCTTTATGTTATCTTTGCTTGGTTTGATCTCTCCCATCAGCCTCATTTCTCTTGCTTCTTTCTTCTCCCTGGGGATCAAACACCTTGCTCTCGTAACAAAGGGGCAGTAATCCCCTATTTGTTTTTTTTTTTTAAAACTCTCTTTTATTTTCTCCTCTAGTGCTGTACTGTTTTAACTCCTTCTCCCCCATTGTCTTTTCCCTCATCTTTCTTTTGCTCACTCTTCGCTCCATCCTCTTTCCTATGAACCTTAAAACTGCTTTTCTCTTCCCTATTTCTTATCTTGTTATTTCATTTTCTTTCAGCTTTTCTCCTCTTTTTGACGTCCTTGTTCTCCCTCCATCTTTTCTCTTGCAGATGAGATTGATATGTTGGAGCGTCTCTGGCTGTCGGGTATCTGCCACAATGATAAGATCGAGGTATGACGCCTTATACCTTTTCTCCGCTTTTCTCCATCAACCTGGCACACAGTCAGCCTCTGCACTGTTTTCAGAATAAACTAAATGTAGTCTAACTTTAATCTTGTTCAGCTAGTCAGTAAGGTATTAAGTCAGATAGTTGTCCAATCAACCTGTTGTCACAAAGCGCTATCCATGGTGCTGATCCTACTGTAACCCCAGACCAGAAACAGGGACTGTCTTAAGAATAGTCAGGCGTTTTTGTTGGTATTCCTACTGGCAGATAACAAGGTATCACTGAAACCAGACTAACTCAAGTTATCAGCATCCTATTTACCTGTGGTCACCCTATATTATCTGAAAAAAAAAACACATTTAAGAGACGACATCAGTGAATTGAAGAGAGAAACTTATCTTCAACTTTAGAGCGATAGTAGTTCAGTGTATGAAGACACAGTTTTTGACAAGAGTGAATTTTATCCTGCTTGTCTGACAACTTATTATTACCTTAAACCTCACTGATAAATGTGATACTGACAATGTCGAAAAGGATGATTTTTCCAATCTTAAAGCTACTTGATGGAAAACTAAGTGGAAAAACTGTATATTAAGTGGTTAAAGTCGTCACAAAATCCAGAGTTGCTGATTCTCTGCACTTAGGTTGCAAACCACAGTTTGAAAGCAATAGTTACATGTATTGAAAAGTAATCACCTTGCCAGGTTTGAGATTTGTTTTTGTTCTATATGATTATATATTTTGTTCTATATGATCGAACACTCATCAGTTAATTATGTTTGCTCAGATTTCTAATCACAAGTAACTGCCGCCTATCAGATGTCACCCTGCATTTTGTGGTTGCTTCCTGTAGGTGGTTTACATGACAATCGCACAGCTAACAAAACTGCACCACAGGTCTCGTAGAGGAGGGCTGAGACTCTCAATTTCAGGGATGTATGTGCAGTTATTTGGTGCTATACAAGTTCAAATTTTATTGTTGTCACTTGGACAAACAAACACCTCAGAATAAATGCGAACACATATTGAGTGCAAATGCTCCCACAGGAACCAAAACCTTTGATATAAAGCAATGATAATTATTGATTCAAGAGTGAATGCAGCCCGGCTGTAAATGAGAGCTCTGAATGTTGAAACTGAATAAATTAAATTGCCTAAAAAGCTCTTTGTTGGATGCGAACCAGATATTTTTGTGGTGACTGACATGTTTTGGTGTTTGCATCAGTGTTCTGAGCGCAGGGACTCTAAAATATCACAGATGGGTGCCTTGACATCCAGTGACAGCAAAGGATTCTCTATTGTACTGCTGGTTGTAATTAACTTTTTATCTGCTGTCTGGGAGACAAATTGGCCCTCGTTAGTAATAAATACACTCTACTGTCTCATCTCTGCCACTCCTTTCTCATATGCTTTCCTTTTACCTCTTCTGCCTTTTACTTTCCCGCTTCCTTTTCCTCGTTTCTTCTCTCTGCTCTCACCTCCTATAACGTTTCCCATTCCTCTCCTTCCCTCCTGTCTTTCCCCATCTATCCCTCCTCCCCTCCAGGTGATGAGTAGTAAGCTGGACATAGACAACATGGCAGGGGTCTTCTACATGCTGCTGGTGGCCATGGGCCTCAGCCTCCTGGTATTTGCCTGGGAGCATCTGGTGTACTGGAAACTACGGCACTGTGTGAAGAGATCTGGCGGGATGGACTTCCTCCTGGCTCTCAGCAGGGTGAGAGAAGGAAGCAAAGACCCCCATTCAACATACACAAGCATCTTGGTTTATTGTCTCACAATTTGAAAACACGTCAAAGAATAAAATAGGCAAAATGTGTTTCTAGATTTGATGATCTTAAGAACCACAAGAGGTTTCATGCATGTAGATGCAATATAATGTGCTTAACAAAATGAAATCAGATTAAATTAAACATGGTAAAAGCAAAATTTGATTTTTTTTTTCAGAGACAAGACTAACAAAAATGAGACATTTAAATGATGTTCTCGCTTTCGGTCTCAATTCAAAATAACAGTATTCTCTGTTTTGTCCTCGATAATCTATAGAAAATGCATCCATCCAAACACTGTTTTCTGACAAGCAATCAGCAAGGCTGTCAACTGCATGTGAAGTACAAATGTAGAATTGTGTGTCATCTGCATAACAACTGATACCCAATGTGAAACCCTAATGGCAGCATACGCAGTCAGAAAAGAATGGGGCCAAGGAATGAGCCTTGGGGCACACCACAAGAAATATTGTCTCGGCCTGTTAGGTACGATAGTTGTTAGGCAACCCAGAATTTTACCCAAGAAAGAGCCCAAACAATGTTTCTGTTATCAACTGTACTGAGGTACCAGATTATGTTCTAATAAACCATGTGTACTATCTACTATATTTCTTGTTGGGGTGGATCCTGGATGGTAAGAGTTTAAATTAGACCATTCATCACTTGGAGAAACGAATGCTTTTGTATAACCATTGCCTAGAATGCTTATCACACCACCTTCTGAAGTGGTGTGCAGTTTATTTTGGGTGCATTTATCCCCAAGACAGATGAAAGAATACCTGAGACATATTTTAACAAAAGGTTCAAATATAATCTTGACATACAAACAATTTTAAAAGTCCTGCCAGGTGGTGAGAGAACTACAGGAAGTGAACTCTGAAAACTTTAAATTTTCATTTCAGCCAAACACTACAGCAGCTGATCTCACTGATTCGCACACCCTCAATCTGAGAGGGTAGAACTAATCAGTGAAATCACCTGCAGATTCATAATACAGTGCTTGAGGAGCATTGGTAAATGATTCATGCAGGAGCAGATGTTATGATAGACTGAAAGGTGTAGAAACCTTTAGCAACTCCTGTTCCCTGTGTGGAATAGATTGTAAACAAAAAATGAAGATGTCTTACTGATTGCAGCCATGAAGTCCACTTCATTCAGGAAAATAAATGAAGTAAGGTTAATGTACAGTTTTCAGATACAATCAAGATATGGATTGCACAAAAGTAGCTGCCACTCAATAGCTGTTTCTGGCACTCAGCAGGGGAGGGAGAGCCAAAAAGAGGAACATCAATGGTATTTATCCATGGCATCATGCCAAGGGGAGCCCAAAGGTTCCAGGGCAGAGTGATCACTTAGCTGTCACGCAGCTATTGTCTTTTAGAGCCAATACAGTTTCTCTAAGTTCAGCTCGGGGTCCTGGAAAAATTTAGTACAGGCCCTGAGAAAGACTTACAGAGGTTGAGGTGAAAAGGAAGGAGGGTTTAGAGGAAAGAAGAGGAAGGTAATAAGGAAAGAGAAGGGATGAAATGACCGGGGAGAAGAAGGGAGCAAGGATATGAGAAGGAGGTGTCAAGAAGGGGATGGGAAAGAGATGAATGGTGTGATCGGGGAGGGAAAATAAGGAGAAGTGGGAGGTTAAGGGAGGGAAACTTTGAGATAAGAAGAGAAGACAGCCGGCCGAGGAGACAGCTGTGGGTTTGGACGGCAGAGGTAGTGAAGTGTAGCAGGTGTTGGGGAGAGGCCAGAAGAAGGTGAAGGAGGGAAAGAAACAACAGGGACAGAAAGGAGGAGGGAGGACGGAGGAGAGGTGGAGGGGAGGGGAGACTGTTGAAGTGGAAAACAGGCTTCATATAGCACTGGGGAGATATTCTTGTTTGCCAGTAGACGCTGTGATGGAATGCTTTGTGTGTAAGTACCGCTGGTTGTAAGGGTGACACCGCCATGTTGGGATGACAAAAGATTGTGATTTATTACCTCCTCCTGCCTGAGAAAGCAGAGAAAATGGCTAATTTATGCGCAGCGGAAGAGTGCTCTAATTGCACTATAAAAAGGAAGGAGAGGAAATAACATTACAGCTCTTACTGACGTTATGCTTCCAACATATGTGGAGACTACTCTAGTCTAACTAAATCAAAACTCTCATTTTACCTGCAAAAACAGGATGATTGCTTTTTGCACATAAAAATCAGCAATTCAAACTATGCACTATGTAGAGCCCCAGCTAAGAATCTTAAAGCACATTCTAGTGTTTCTTATTCTTTTGATAGTAAATTGTACAAACACAAATTTCAGTACAAGTTAATAAAATTATTAGATAAAAAACAAGAAGGTGTACACAAACCCATAGCTGGCACAGTTTAGGAATTAATACAGCAAGGAATGGAAAGGAGAGTTTAATTATATTGACAGTGTACATCTAGTATAAAGTAGAAAAAACAGAATTTCAAATTAACAGCATGCTTGCAAGTCAGTGACATTAAATTTAAAATATTATTTGAGCACAACAAGACACATTATATAATAATAGCTGTAGCGATGTATGGATGTGTAAAGATGAGTGGTGGTCACCGTGAGGGTTGTTAAAATCCTCCACAGGCTTCAAAGTTTGGCCTGAGCCCAGCACAGACCAATTAATTCAAGCCTGGCCAGAGTTTGACAGCTGACAACATTTTTCAGCACAAACCAAGCACAAGCCTATATTTTAACATGAAAACACACACTTTCTTTGCCTCCCTCTGTCATCTCTCTCTCTTTCACAAAGCTACACACAGATGCTGGTACATTGTTCATGATGAACTGGTCGATGAACATTAAGCAAAAAGTCTGTGAAGCATTACATAATAACAGTGGTAACTTTGATGTAAGTCTCACAAAGCACTATAGCCAACTATCAAACCCACAGAGTCAAAATATTTAAAACTCAACAAAAAAGGACAATTTATTACATTTATAATGATAAACCAGCAAGCAATCACTGGATAAATTAAGCCTGACCCACCACTTTGCCTTAATGTGAGATGAAGAGAATTTAGTTCACAAACAAAATCTTCCCCAAGTGGCCAAATCCTCAAAGGCCAAAAACTATAGAGCTTAGCCAACAAAGTGACAATTACTTTATCATTCAATGTAGCTTCTATTAGCTTCTATTCTAGATAGATAGATAGATAGATAGATAGATAGATAGATAGATAGATAGATAGATAGATAGATAGATAGATAGAGTACTGTATTAATCCCATTAGAAAGTTGTGGAGTTAGAGCAGCAAAGTTACAAAAATCACAAAACAAATCAGATAAGTTAGACAGTTATTGTGTGTGCAGAGGGGTGTGTGATGATGTGAGACAAGGACATGTATAAATTTATTAGAGCTAGACCAATAAGTCGTCCAGGCCGTTATATTGGCTGCTATTGCAGATATATTGGTGTTGGCATATATGTCGCCCAATAAGTAACACGAAATTGCAGCTTGAAAATGGCTAACTAGTTTTAAGGTAATTTAGAAAAGGTGTCACCATTAAACCCCCAAATGTCTATATCAATATCAGCCTCAGTCCAGCTAAAAACATGGTCAGGCTAAAATGTTTAATGTTTAATAGTAGCTTTTACTTTAATCCAGAAACCTACCTGAACCTGCAGTATGCATATGAAAATGTGCTCAAACCCCTGCCTGAATTCTTGAAGCTCGTCAGATTCAGTCAGGCATGGGTCGGGTTAAAGAGCTCCAGGTCTTGTGTATGTACCGATATAAGGCTGAAGTGCCATTTACTGGACACACTCTACTGTTTTATTGATAATTTATATTGACCATGTGGGTGAAAATCCATTGTGTCCCCTGCGTTCTCTGATATCTTGATATTCCCTCACGGGCTTCCCTGCAGACCCTTTGGAGTGCAATTTCACCTCTCTTCATACATTCGGAGCGTACCAGCATATTTTCTCACATGAGCAAACTCTACTCTTATCTGTAGCATTCCTCATTCTAAGAATAAAAACATAAATTCCATGCAAAGGGCACTCCCAAGACCAGTTAGCTTCTATCTCCCGAGCTGTATGCTGTGCTTGCTTTAAAGCCTCTGCAGCTGGCCTCTGTGGCTTGCTTTAACCCAATCAGTGACTCACCCAAGTTTCAATTTCACAGTGTGCTGCGCCCCGTGCTCTGGGGACTGTGATAGCACTTCTGCCGCTGGTACTGCTGATTCATGTGTCCGGAAGGGCCATTATTACAGTCTCTCCATCAGATCTGTGTCCCGGTGGGGAACAGAGATTTACAGGAGGCCCCCACACATTTAGTCATTAAGATGTGACAGATATCGATGGGTATTATGAATCATCTTCACGTATGAAGAATAATAGAGCCTTTGTGATTTACATGGCTCTCCTTAGTACTGCTAATTGAGTCCCATCTATCTACAGCGAGGCGTAAATATACAAAGGTAGGGGAGAAAGAGCATCTGGGCACAGAGAGAGATAGTGAGTTGCTCATCTCACACGATTTTATAATTGATGTATTCTGCTTGGGGTTTAAAATTTAAAAAGATGTCACGAAGAGCTAGTAATTTACTTGTATTTCTGACTCATTTCATGTTTTATTCATAACATAAATTGTTGAATGTTGCTGCTGAGATGTAAAAAGACTCTCACCATGCACATTTAGAGCAGTTCATTAAAACCAAGTGAGAAGGATCTTATTAAACTCAAGTGGCAACAAATAACAGCACCAAGACGTGTGAATATTAGTCTCTGTCCTAATATGTCCTAGTCAGAAGCAACTACAGGAAACAAAATGTACAATTTTATGTGAATGAGAAGATTAACTTGGACATTCGATAAACAGTAGTACTTCACTACAAAAGTACTAGTCCTACGTGCTTACATAAAAGTAAAAAAAAACTTTGCTAGTGGAGTGAGCATTAAGAATTGCAAATAAATGTGTTTCAAGTACTGTATTTTTTAGTTCTCTCTTGTTCTTAATATTTCAAGATACAGACACTAATTTCTAGAAGAATCTTCAAACAAGTAGATTTCTATTGGAAATGTGTTGAAATATTCTTACTGCACTGGCAGATCACTTGTCACTTGGTTTAAGAAAATAAGGCTTTTATGAAAGAGTTTCTCTACACAAACAGCAGAGAAGAAAGGTGCAGTCCACTTCATAGTTTCAGGAACAGGAATCAGGTCTGTTGCCACAATAATCTCTAATCTTGTGTGATGAGACAAAATTCTGTTTTAGTTAAGATCAAAGAAAATAAACATTTTAATCTTAATTTGTGCACTGGGAAAAGACAGACAGAGGAGACATTGAAGCTCGTTGGGTTTCGGTTTAGTAAGCAAGATGGCAGCTGAGAGAAAAGGTGATTCTGTTAAAATGCAGCATCTATCACCAGTTGTTTTATTTGCACAATGACAAAATAGTTTCTGTTCCTTTTGCTCTCCACCATTGTTTTGACTTCTCTCCAGAAGTTGTATACTCCTTATGCATACCTCCCTCTACAATTATTTTTCACAGTGCTTTCGGGAAAAAAAAGAAAAACCCAGTTACCCTGTTCAAGCTGAGTGATGCTTTGTTTGCTGAAAGCTTTGTTTGGTTTGATAGTGTGAAAAATTGACACTCAAAGAAGCTTTGTAAACTCAGTCCAAAGTTTCCAAAACTCTCATCAATATTTAATGGTCAGTACTCCCTGTTGTCTGCCTTTATAGGAGATGTGGTGACACAGAGAACCTGAGGTAGAGCGAAACCACCTAGAGCAATTTCCCAGCATGTTGAGAGAGAGACAGAGAAAAAAGATTATTTTCTTCTTTTCAAAATGCTTTTGTGAAATGTTTTGAGCCGACAAAGTTACACAGTCAGTGGTTATGCACTGAATAAAGATAAAGGAAAATAGGGTGGAGAGAGAATAAATAAAATACATAAGTTGTAGCCCCGACAAATTTGAAGCCTCACTTAATGCGGCAACCTGTCACGGTTTGAACTGGGTCCTCTGTGAGGTATTTATAGCAGCTGTTTAACATACTTTCTTCAGCACAGTATTCATATGTTGTTTTTCATCAAGATATGCAAATAGAATTACTCGAAATATTGCCATTATCCTGTGTTTTAATAGCTACTGACTGAATCAGTTTTATGTGCAATGGTAAGGTAAAAAAGGTCTGTTCAGACAGTATAGCAATTTGTGGTGAAAAGCTAACAATACAGTTGTTTTGCTATTTCTTATTGTTACTCTTTCTAATGTAAGAGGAGTCTGAAAAAAATCTGAAAGATTATCAGATGATCTTTAACATGGATGGAAATCCATGTTTTAAAAATACCATCTGCAGCTCAAACTTGCTGCAGTTTACTGTTCATGTTTTACATACTTAGAGGGACTCTGGTGCATAATTAACAGCTTGTTTGTTCTTATTATCCATTCTTTCACGAGAAGCATTTTCTAACCTGTCAATTTCACAAGAAGACCTTGTTTTTAATCTAAACTGTTGTGATCTGTGTCTTTTTGCGGGAATCGTAACAAAATCAGTGAAAGTGAGTTTTTAAATGAGTCTGTTACTTTCAAAAGATCCAGATATTTTTTGACAAACTGGTAAAGGCTGAAACAATAAGACTTATGTACTGTATATCATATACTAGCAGTTTTCTGAAGATAGCTTTCATACGGTTTGTGTAAGTATCAGCTCTAATGTTGGGCTCTCTCTTTCTGTGTCTCTCTGTCTCTCACATACACACACAGTTCCCCCTTATCATTCTTGGCAACCTGCTGGTCTAATTACAATCTCTCTTTTATCTATCCACCCAGGGGATGTACAGTTGCTGCCAGTTTGAGGATGAAACAGGACCAGGCGGCAGCAAAAGCTCTTTGCCCCAGTACCACACCATGACCACCATGCCCACGGCAGCTCAACAACACCTTGTTACAGCCACAATAAATAATACGACTGCCATTGCCATGGTGCAGCAGCAACAGCAGCAGAAGCACCACCAACAACAGCAACAGGGACAGACCTATACCACCATGCTACCTGGATCGCCGCCAACTACAGGGCACTCAGCAATGGCTCTGGGACCCTCAAACAGCCCCTTATTGGAAGGCCCCATGCCCTGCTCCACCTTCTTGCCTCGGCATGATCGCAGACTTGCTGTGGTCGATCGATGGAACAGGCCAAAGCCAGAGAAAGTCATTAGTGGAGGCAGTGGTGGAGGAGTGGGTGTTGGGGGGATAGCAGGAGGGATCAGTGAACTCCAGGCCCAGCAGCAGTATCAGCAGAACCTTGGACAGCACTGGAACCTGCAAGGAGGAGTTGCAGGTGGAGCAGGTGACACAGGGCTAGATGAATATAAGCGATACTATGGTCCTATAGATCCAGAGGGGCTAGGAGCTAATTCAGATCAACAGACAGGAGGCCCCCAGCAGACTCCCAAAGCTAATCCTCGAGGCCCCAAAGCCTCAGGTATGCCACGTCAGCCTCCTAAAGGCCCCCAACAAGGCCCAGGGCACTTAATCTCCAAGCCACCTCCACCGATTCCATCTTCACCACGAAGGCCTCCTTTCTGGCGACGAGGAAGCCTAGCTCAGGCAAGGAGAAAAGGCTCAGGAGGTCCCCTGTATGAGAATATACTCCCTCTGGGGAGGCGAGGAGGTGGGAGGTATGGAGCAAGTGATGGGGGTGGAAGGAGAGGGCGACGTCCTCCTCCACCTCCTCCTCTGCCTGTCCCCCTTTCCTCCCCAACACACACCCCTACCACTCCCTCCTCCCCATGCCGTTTCTACTCCTCCTGCTCCAGTGCCTCGTCCTCCTCTTCTTCCTCTACATCATCCTCATCCTCTTCTTCATCCTCTGTCTCGCTCTCTAGGTCAAATTCCCCCTCCTCTTGCTCCAGTGACAGCTCCTACAACTCCTCGCTGAGTTTCCGTTATCGAGCAGGCGACCGGGATTTTATGGTGGATGATGATTATGACTCAGATCTGCTTACAGAGGAGTCCAGCCTCCTACTGGGGACACGGAAGAAGATCCGTTCACGTCGCATGTCATCACGCTCACTGCCATGCAGCCCACCACCTCCACCAATCCCACCCCGGAAGCCACGCCCACAGAGAGATTATGGCAGAGAGAGAACAGGCAGCCAGCTGGCCCAATTACAAGAGTGGTGGGCTTCGTGGGGTGACAGAGAGCGAGGGAGGGGAGGAACAACAAGCCGAGGAGAGGGAGGAGTGGGTAGAGAGGAGAAGAGGCACCACAAAGAGAGGGAGCGTGAAAGAAAGAGGAGGAAGAAGGGCCGAAAGAAGAAGAAGAGGGAGGAGAGGGAGAGAGAAAGGGAGCGAAAGCGACGCAAAACAAAGAAGAAGAGGAAGAAAGACGATAAGGTGAGGAAGAGAGAGCGGAAGAGATCAGAGCAGGAGGGAGGAGATCCTGAAAAAAGAGAGGAACTCAAATCAGGGACACCAGACTACCCATCATATCCACCCCTGAAACGGGAGTCTTTTCGGAAAAAGAGTGAAAGCTCAATCAGAAGCTATGGATGGAACATCCCAGGTGAAGATGAGAGGAAGGAAAGAGAAGAGAAAGAGAGGGATCATGGAGAAGACAGCAGAGGGAAAGAAAGACCCCACAGGCGAAGGAACAGCAAGCACTATCAAAGCTCTAGCAGTAAGCCTTCTTCATCTGTCAAGTTCTGGGGAGGGGGCAACCCATCCTCCGACACCATTCCATCTGCCTTTCTGCCCTTGTTGCCTGTCTCCTCTAAAAGGAGGAAGAGTAAAAGTTCAGACAGGGATGCTGTAGGAATGGAAGGAGAGAGGAGGCCATTGCTGGGACGGAACGGAAGAGGTGAGATGCACTCCAAGGAGGGGTTGTCCTTCCACGAGTGGGAGTCCGAAGTAGAGCCTGAGGAAGAAGATTCTGAGCTGGAGAGGAGGAAAGCAGAACGTGGAAAGAGGCGTGGAGGAGCAAGGACAATGTCCGATGAGGAGCGGGAACGTGATAAGGTAGTTGGGATATATTCTGATGATGATGGTTCTTCAGGAGAGTTTGGGAAGTTTGAGAGGTACTGGGAGGATCATGAAGGCAGGGCAGTAGGAGGGATTGGAGGGGGAGGTTGGTTTTTCAGCACCTACCCCTCTAGGGATAAAGCCGGCAGCATCAACAGTAGAGATGACCTGTTCCTGGAGCGAGGAGACAGGTGGGGGACAGCAGAAACTGGATGGGGGTCTAGTGGAGGTGGAGCTGGTGGCGGTGGAGGAGAGAGAGGGTGGGGATCAGGATCACACTGGCCCCCGCCTCCTCTCACGCCACCACCTCCTCGACGATACTGGTCAGTGGACAAACTCCACATACAGGATGAAAAGAAGAGTAAACGCAAGTCAAAGGACAAGGGAAGAGGGCACGCAGCCTGTTCCTCCTGCCATTCCCCCCAACACCATCCGCACTCCCATTCCTCCAAATGGGCCCGCATAACCTCGCGAAGCCAGGAAGAGCTGTACCACCAATGCCAGAGTTTTGGTGGTCCCCTGAAGCCCAAACATGACTCATCATCCTCCTCCAAACCTGATCGCTCACAAAATCCATCTAAATCTGGCAGCCAGTCAAACCTCAGTATCCAGCAGCGGACACAGAGAACAGATAGGGATCGAGATCGAGGACGGCAACCATCCCCACCTCCAACACTCATACCTAACTTGCCACCCCCACTCCCTGCCCTGCCAGCTCCTCCATCCTCATCTCACCCTATCCACGTCCTCCCCCTACCTCTTCATCTTCTGTTTCTTCTCCCTCTGTGGTCTCATCCACCCCAGGGGCACCCCAGCCCTCCTCCATGGCTTCTGCAAGTGCTAAACTACAGTACCAGAGATTGCGCTCTGTACCTCAGCCCCAGAGGTTTCCACAGTCCCCTCACTTACCCCTCAAAGCCAAGAGCCTTTGCTCGCGAAGGGGCTCAGCCCATTTCTCCAGTGTGGAGAGCGAGGTCTGAAGTTCAACAAGTTATCAAAAGTCATAAGAGAGCCCTGCAAGGCTGACGCTAAGCAGATGATCTGGATCTGAATCTGCACGGCAGCAAACATGGCTGCACAGCCAAGTCAGTACAGTATACGCACTGAGCCCTTTCCTAAAGTTCTGCACAAACAAACCAGAAAGCCAAACAAACCCAATGGGGTAGGTCTAAGGGAAACAGGAGCATCTTGTGCTTACTGTTGCTTCCTTTCATTCCTCTCAGTATGTGAAAGACTACAACCACAGCAACAACTTGCATTCTGAACTGGGTTGACCAATACACTAAAAGCAAATCAGACATTTAAAGTGATACAACCGAAGGAGTCTCCTTTGCTATAGACAGTAAAGGGCTTTGGATGTTGAAGCAGAGCAGTAGTTTGTATTCAGAAGATTCTTAATGCTTACTGAGGGCTCAGGAACTTTGTAGTACTGTATGCCTGCTGCTCTCGGAAGCCTTTAACACAGAATAGTGTTCTTATTTTTTTCCCTTAAACAAATCGCTTACCCCTACTTTCCTTTTTCCTTAACAAACTGTTTACACCCCCGCAGAACTGTGACGCCCTCCCGAGGCACGTTTGTTGTGTATGATCAATACTTTCTTGTTTAGAGGGAGTGGAGGGTGAGAACCACCTTGTCTTCTCTGTGTTATCCATGCCCCCCTCTCTTGTTTTCTTCTCTTTTGTTCTCTCCTATCTTTTCCCCCTTTTTTCTCTCCTTTCACCTCCTCTAACCCCATATTTTCTCTTTCTTTCTCTTTTCTCTGCTTTACCTCTTTCCCCACCTTATTCATATGTCTATCTTCTCATCTCTCTTGTCATCTCCTCACCTGTCCTCCCCTCTTGGCTCCTCTCCTTGATGTGATTATTATGTGTGTCTGTGCTTTTCTGTGTTTGTATTCTTGACAACAGGGTAAGTCAACTGTGACTGATATTCTACTGGCTTAATGAAAAGCTGAGTGCCAAACTTAAGTAGAGCTTGACATCAATCTGTACAACGTTAGCTGCTGTGTTTCCTTTTATCTCGCAAAGTATTCCATCATCTCCCAAATATGCGCACATGCAAATACACACACACACACACACACACACACACATAAAAGTGCACACAAACACTTGCATACAGTCAATTAATCTATTCTCTTTCTTGAGCAATACATTATTCACCCTCTGTTCATGTTACAATTTTATATTTTGAAACCTTTATTTTACTTCTGTGTTGTAGTTGTTGTTATTAATGGTGTTCTATATATCAAAACAAACATGTATTAAGTCTAATACAATGTAAGCACTGTGCCATACTACTCAAGCTGCACATGAAACATTCTCTCAACTACCTAACTACGACAATGGAGGCAGTGTCTTTTCTCTCCCTGTATTAGACTGAATGTAACATCAGCCACCAACAAGTGTGCTGCAACAACAATTAACACTTGGAGATGGAAACTGTAGCATTTCTGATGGTTAGCGTGTGTGGCTAATTGAAGAGATATGAAGAGAGTTTACTTCAGTTCATTGTTGACGTAGCCTGACGTAAGCAACGGTATGCTACCCTTGCAGGGTAAGTGTACAGTCTTTGCTTAAGGATTAGATCTGCAATGGGTTACATTTTCAAAATTTTAAAGTTTTTGTTTGTTTTCTCTTAAAATGGTCCAATTGGTGACAAGACCAGAATACAACAAACACTTGCAAATCTAAAACTAATCAACCCAGGTTTGCTTGCCATCAAGCAGGAGATGTTTCCAACATGCTAGGTAGAGCTACACAGTTTTGTTAGACAAGGTGAAAGATTGTTGCAGGGAATAAATACGTATAGCCTTATGCTAATTGCGCCTGCCATATGTTTTGTGCAAAGTATGAGTATGAAGGTATGTATTTTAATCAACATGTCTGGGGTTAGCCTCATGCAACCAAGACAGTATGGTCGGACGGGGTGGATTTTGATCGGTGCGAAATTAGATCTAGTGCGAGTGCCGTTTTGATGTCAAAGAGACTGTGCCTATGTTGGATGCTAGCTAGCGGATAAGACAGTTTTGAGGAAGTGCTGAATCTGAGTGAAGGTGTATGAAAGACACAGTAGCACCTCCTGTGCGATCTTGTTTTTTAAAAAGTATTTCTCACCTTGTAAATGTGTAACCAAGAGCTATAGCTTTTTAATCCATGACCGAGCTGACACCAGCAGTTACACTCCGATGTCAAGCACTCAGCTAGAGTAGCTAGCTTAGAATTTAGCATCAGGAAGCTGGACATCAGTGGAGTTTTAGTAAAGAGGCAAGAGCCGTTGGCACAACTCTGTTTGTGTTTTTCAGTCGGTCATAATGCCTGAGCCATCTTTCCCATAACAGTCTGATTAGCTCTTGTTGTTTGCCTAGAACTGCATCTGAGCCATAATTTACTTCAGCTAAGAGAACAAAAAGAGAACTTACGTTTTTGACATAAACTTGTTGTGTAGAGTTTGTTTGCATTTCTTTAAGAAAAAAAAATATATATCATATATATATATATATATATATATATATATATATTTGTGGCGGTGGGTAGCATTAGAGAAAATTGTTGTTTAGTATCTTGATATTTGGGGATATTGTTTCTCATTCCAAGTCCATTCAATAATAATATAAATATTATGTGTTAAAAACACATATTCCCTCATATTCACTGACAACAGGGATATTCTTTTGTTCAAATTATAGATTTACTTTCTTCAAAAAAGATTGACTTTACTAAGCCAACTTGGAGGCAGTTTAGTGCTTTGCTTATTACAATCAGCAATCAACAGCTTATACAAATTTCAATGAAACCAGGAAAAGCACGGAGTAAGTGTGACATGTTTCTGTGCATTCACACCGCAAGCAACTCAGGTCTGTTGCCCCAAATACAAACAATCTCTATGACCTAAGAAAGAATTTGCTTATTTTTGCCATTGAAAATTTGGCTGCAGATAAAAGATTTGGGCTCATTTGTCTTGCTGTGTGTCAAACATGCTGAAACATTACAGCATCAGTGAGCTAGCATAAACAGGTAATTGTACATTAGTGCAGCACAGCAGCTGCTAGCGGTGTGAACACAAAGCTTGGGTGTTTCATCAGAGAAATGAGCCACCGACCTTTTCTTTCTCTCCCCTCGCCTCTTTTTCCTCATGTCTATCCATTGTGTTGGTGCGCGTCTGCAATTGTAAAGCTGGTCTGTTTTTAAAAAAGAAGAGTATCTGTGGATATATTTATTTCATCTAAAAAAAATAGCATATCTAAATATATATGATAGTATATTTCAAGGCGCTAAGATCTATGTTATATAAGTTTGTCTACTAAATTTTTCGGTATTATCTCAATGAATGTCTTTTTTGTCCGTTTGTCTGTCTCTCCTTGTCTGAAACCTCCTGCCCAGCTCCCTACCCCCCAGCGAAAACAGAGACCAGTATGTAACTGTGTTTTTGCTCACTTAAGACCAACCATCCGCCTCCATTAGCTATCTACTGTAGCTAACGCTAAGATTTCAACACAGTGACAACGTGGAGGGGTGCACGAGTGTCTTATGACCGTGTCACTGTAGCAGTGGCGGCGTGTGTTTGTCTACCCAGAGGGGCCTTTATTTTTGGTTTGGGCTACAGATGAACTACTAATTAAACCTTTTATGGATACAACAGCTTTTACCACAACTCTCACTTGTGTAGGGGTCACATCCTCGACCCTGTTTTGGGTTCCCATTGGACCCTGGAGTTTATATTGCAATGTAGAGTAAGGTGACCTCTTTGAAACACAATGTAGCGAGCAGCACAGGCTTTTTTTTTGCATCTCTTAGTAGCTGTATTACTATACAAAAACATGCACAGCTACCCCTGCCAACCAACCTATACGGTATATATAAGAACTTTGATATACGTACATAGTGTGTTGTATCTGCCAAGCTGCTGTGCTGTAAAACAAAAGAAGAAAAAAAGAATTATACACAACAAACACACTCTTTCTTTCTTAATTTTACAAAAATGGTAATATGACACATGTCAGGGGCAGGGCTAAATCTTAGTGTGGTTTCCACTAAGGCCAAAAATGGCCAAACCAGGGCTTTCTTTTGATAATCAAATCTTCAAACAAAAAGAAAGTCTGTATCCCCACTTTTTGCCAGCCAGAAATGATTCCTAAATGGACAACAATGATCCTGCACACGTCACTGAGTAGAACATGGAAACAACACTGCCTGGGATAGGAGATCCACCCTCCTGGCCAATTTACAATTTTACGTGCTTATGATACATTAATGTAAGTCAGTATGGTCGAAGGTAATTTTCAACACTGCGTTTAGAAATATATGAAGCATTTACTGGCCCTGAGCCCTGGTAGGCCCAATTTTAGCCTCCAGTGGAAACACATTCACAGTTTCTGCCTGTACACCTCTGAACAAAGGCCTTGTATTAATACTGCTATATTGACCGACTGTATGAGATGATGGCTAGTTGTACTACACTTTATTGTCAGCACCTCACACACACACACACACACACACACACACACACACACACACACACACACACACACACACACAGGTAAGGGTGGTAAGATGCTGCCACCACTCTGCTTCAGCCACATCTGCCACCAGTGGGGACAATGACAATACTGTGCTGTATACTGCAAGCAGGACAGAAATAAAAAGATGATTTTAATAAAGAACTGAAACAAATGCCTGAGTTTTATTTTTGCTGGTTGGGTGAGTGGGTAAAGACATATTAACACAGTTTGTTTGATTGTTACTTTCATATTTGAGGAATTACTTCCTTCAGAATCAGACGTGTTCAAAGCTGAATTAGGCAACTTTGCAATGGAGCCTAGTAGAAGCAAGAGATAACAGTTTCAGTGTTTGATCACTTGAAGGCCCAAGACAGTCAGGAAAGCAGAACTACTTATTATCAGGGCAATAAAATGACAGTAATCACTGGTGCAACTCTCTCTGGATAAAGTTTTGTGTTTATATTTTTACATACTGTATTTCACAGATGATTTAGACATTTAGATGTATGTTCCTGTGCAACGTGGAGATGTGTCACCAGTGGGAAGAAGTTACACCATATTTGATTAAACTCGTGTAATATCCAAATTAGAGTAAAGAAGGAGTATCAACACTGTCTCCAGGCTGAATGCAAACCACGCCATGTTTGTGGAGCAGTTTAAACTGTGGCAGAACAAGGTTCCTTGATTTTGGATCTCCATTCCCTCAAAGGTTAGCACTGTCAAAACTGTTTTTACATTTGGTCCATGGTGTGACTTTGTGTCAAAGTTCTCCATGTACTTTGACTACCTGAGAAAATCCACTGAGCGCAGGAATTACATTGATTTTCGTCCAAACTTTTACTAGTGTGGAAGAGGAAGTATTTTTCCCCACTCAGAATTCCCATTTCAAATGTTTGTTTTAATGGAGTCTCCCGGATTATATAACAACCTTTTAGTGTTTATGTTCTCAACACCAGTTTTAATTATTTCAGCTTTATTTCCGTCAGTTTGGCATGGCGCACCGCTCTAAATATTATAATACCCATGAGCCAAGGCTGCCATTGCTATGGAGAAGAAGCCAGAAAGAGGTGCGAATCAGAGCTGTAGCGAATTCAACACTTGCAGTTGTGAACAAAATATGGTACCATAGCTGCTGAACTCATCCAAAATGTATCAAAAAGTAAACAATTTTTTCAACCATGTAATATTTAGCACGGAACTGAATTTCAAATTCTGTGATTGGATGTTTCTTACCGTAATGTACCTTGGGAGTCATAGTTAACTTTATATGTACACAGGCTTGTACCTTTGACTTTTTATCAAAGAATTAGATATTTTCTAACCCAAAATATAGAAAATATATTTGTGTTGGAACATATCTTTCATCTTTTTTACTGATGATTCAACGGAGAGAGTTTAAATCTGATCTGAGCCTTAATTAGAGGCGCTCCAACTGTGAGTCACGTAACATTGTCTCTGGGAAAAATGAATTGGGATTTTACTGAACCAGGGGGCCCGAAATAGCTCCTCCAATTTCACAATTCTATACATGGGGCCAAAATGAAAAGCTGACAAGAAGTGAATGATTCTTTTACATCAAAAGTGACTCACTTTTTGTCACTTTTCACCAATTTTTCATCATTAAATTACTTGTTGACTAAGGTTATTTTGGCCCAATGTCAGGAATTATTTGGCCAAAATAGAGAATCTATGGCTTAATTAGAGTTAAGGAGACATTTTTCTGTTATAGCCCCAGTCTGCGTTAGAAGCTGATGAGTGTATTTTACAATATAGCCAATGAAACTCTGACTTGATGCCTATAAGTAAACAACAGAAGTCAAGTTTAACAATTATTGTGTCCCTGACCCATGTAGTGCTGATGATCAGGCTGAAAATCAACAGGTAAAAGAGAAGGAAGATAAGGCTCTGGCTGCTAAATAAGACACAGAATAAATAGAAAAAGAGCAGGACGAAAGGCAGAAGTAAGATAAAGTAAAGAAGAGAGAGCAAGTGACAGAGAGAGGGGGTGGAGAGAAGAGAAGAGCCGGTGAAAGACGGCGACACTGATAGAATAAGGACTGAAAAGAGACCGAGGGAGAAAAGAAAGTGAGAGGAGACGGCGCTCAGTTCTCGTGCTGTCTGCAGGGCAAGATAGAGCCGGTTGTCATTTCTGCCAACAATAGGCCACCACTGAGCACCGTCTGTATTAGGAACACTGCAGATATGGATAAATCTCACGCACATACATACACACACACACACTTGCTCTCCTTCACTCAAACATATTGCGGCCACATAATCAGCCACACACACACACACTTTCTCCCTCTTACACAGCAGGAATTACCTTCTAATGCTCCCTCTGCCTGTCGTTTTACAGTCCTATAATTAGACGGCAGGTTCAGGAGTTCAAACGTGTTGACTCTAAATGAGCTTTTACCACAAAGCACTCTATAAAAGGCAACCCGCTGTATTTCTGCTGTCATGTGTGTGTGCTCTTTGATTCACGTCTCCTCTAATGTCTCTCCTGGAGTGTATACCTGCATATATGTGTCTACATAAAACCTGCAACACTCACTACATTCGTACGTGAAGGGTAGTAAAATGTCAGGGTTACAGTTCATCAGGATGGAGCTTTTTCCCCGAAGCACTCAGTGTCACGTTTACGAGACGGCTCGAGCTTGTGTTACACTGCCTAATGGACATGGTGTGACAGTCATTTATGCAGCGCATACAGTAAACGACATCGTGTGATAATGCATTCACTGCTGACCTTAGTGGATGTTTGGTGACAAAGAATACACCTGTGCAAAAAAGGTACATAATACGTAACCTTTTTCATCAGTTAAACCAGATAATATCTCATTTTTAAGGGAGACCTTAGTGGATACAGTGCCTATAAAAAGTACTGACCCCTTTCAATGTTTTCATGTTTTATTGTTGCATGACATCATTGGCTTTTTCGTCACTCATCAACAGCAAAACACCCTTTAAAAACAGATCTTTACTATGTGATCTAAGTTACTTACAAATATAAAATACAAAATACTTGCATGTATAGGGATTCACCCGCTTTAATAGAACACAACTAAACCATCATTGGTGCAGCCAGTTGCTTTTAGAAGTCACATAATTAGTTAAATGGGGATCACCTGTGTGTAATCAAGAGGTTTCGGTATAAACACATGTATCTGGAGGGTCCAACTTTTGGTAAGTTTCATGACAAAACCTACGTCAAGCACAGGTCAGGGGATGATCTATTAAATCCCCTTTGATTCAGTGTTGTCAAACAATATAACACTTTGAAAGAGGTCAAATAGTTTTTATATCGGATTTTAGGATTAGTAGATCACATAAAACCAGGTAAGAGGGCCTGACTAAATTAAAAGAAATTGTAAATAAAAACATTTTAAAACCAAACACATTTGAAAAATGAAATCCAATGCATTTATTAAAGTTAATTCAAAAAATTAAAATGTATAAATACACAATTTAAAAGTCACAAGATGCAGACAAACCTTGATTACTTTGCATGTGAACACGTATTTCTATGTAACATACCTCAGTCGACAGTATTGCCTCACAAACTAACATACAACATACTGTATATGGAGTTATACCTAAACCTGTTGCTCTTAATATGAACACAAACATATGAAAATGAATTTGGTCGGGGGCTGTTATCATGATTTAAGCTAGCCCCCTTAAATCAAACAAAGGGAAGTCTGAATGCTACAGAATACAATAATATTTCAGACAATAGTGTGCTTCCATCTTTGAGGCAACAGTATGAGGAAGAGGCTTTCCTGTTCAAACATGACAGTTCCCCCGTGCACAAAGCCAGCTCCATAAAGAAATGATTGGCCTGCAGAGTTTTGACCACAACCTCGTCCAACACCTTTGGAATGAACTGGAACACCAATAGACCCCAACAGGCCTCATCACCCAACATCAGTGTTTGACCTCAATACTGCTCTGAATGGGAGCAAATCCCTCCAGCCAGGTTTTAAAATCTTGTGGAAAGTCTGAAACCAGAAGATTGGGGGCTGTTATGGCAGCAGATTACTGTATGTGGCTTTGGCAAAATAGTAGATATCAAGCCTGCTTTACAACAGTCAACTTCCACTCTGTACGAAAGCCTGCATGACAGCAATATGCTTCACACAAACACACACGTACATATGTGTGATATTCCTGTGTCGACTTTGCAATTTGCACCATATGCACTCGCACTCATAAAGAGGGCGTTTTTCCCATCAGCCATCACTGCCAGGAAGGTCGGTTATCACAGAGTAAGTTAAAGTGAAGAATGATCGGATAGACACTGGCACAGAAGAAGCACTCAGAGAAATGGCTTCACACACACACACACACACATATACACAGACACACACTACATTGATGTATGAAATACCTCTCAAGGCGTCATACATTAGCAGGCGTGTATGTGTCTGATTTATAGGCGAAAGCTCTGGGTCAAATTGATTTACGGGGTGTGGACTGAGAAAGACACCTGTCGAATAAACTGCTGTGGAAGTGTACCAGCAACTGCTGGACTGGTAGCAGGATACGCTGATAAAATATAGGAGCTTTCAGACTGAGGGCAAAACAGATTTTAGAGGTGGTGCGACTGAAAGGAAAGATGTACAGATTGCTGAGATATTGAGGCATTCACACTCTTGAGCGAACAAAATCTGCTTATTCTGAAGCTCCTGTTGTTTATTTGCTTTATGTTCAATCTGAACATAGGCTACCCATTTCCCATTTTTTTAAATGACTATTTTTTATGTGCACAGTGCGAGCCTTTAAATCATCCAGATTCTAATCATAAAACACAGACATAATGTGAAAATGTCAGCGTGGAAGTGAATTTTTGACCATGGAAATATTCAAAGAAAATCTTAACTGGAGGTCCACCATCTACCAGTCTTTATCAACGGTTTCATGCTTAGGTCACGATGGCAACTGAGCCATCTCTATCCGAGCAAACTCCATCTGCTGATGAAGACTATGAGATGCAGATGACATTTTTTTAATAGGAAAAAATGGCAACAATTAGATAAAGGGGCAAGTCATTAGCATCTAAAACATTACATGACTGTATGACTGATAATGATTTTCAGTCTGCTAGAAAATCCTCGCTGTATTTTTGCGAGACTAGTAAATGTCTGTGCTGTAAATGCAATACAGAGGCCGCTAGAGGCTGACAGTGTTTGTGATGATGGTTTTATGTGCTCCCTTTAATCATACTAACAGCATAATTGTCGTCATAATGATTAATTGATGTTAAAACACTACATGTAGCACCTTTAAAAGTCTGTCTTTAGCCTGCATCCTCAAAGGGCTTAATAAACTGTTCTCTTCTCTTAATAGGTGCAATCACAATAACAGCACGCACTTTGATCCTCAGTCTGATGGAAAAAGCATGCAACATTATACTGCCACTGTGTTGCACAGCTGTTTGGAAATGTAGTCATCTCATTAAATGTTCGCATATGCATTCATAATCTATAGGTTGTTTTTTTTGCACGTCCTCACAAACACTCTTGACGATTATCTAAATGTCAATGCTTCTACTTCTACTATCTACTCTCTACCCTGTCTCCTCCCTTTCATCTGCATCTCCCTTAATATCCCCAAAGGGCTTAATAAACTGCTATCTTCTCTCAATAGGTGCAATCACAATAACAGCACACACTTGATTATCTTTTTGATGGAAACAGCATATGTAACATTATACTGCCACTGTGTTGCCAGCTGTTTGGAAATGTAGTCAGCTCATTAAACGTTCGCATATGCATTCATAATCTATAGTTCTTTCTTAATTTGCACATCCTCACAGAGCTTGTGATGATTATCTAAATGTCTGCACACAGTCAGTACTTCTACTTCTACTATGTACTCTCTAAGCAATGCTTTACACATGTACACTTACCTATTTTCACAGATAAACACCCAGATTTTCTAACCTTCCAGTCTTCGCTGACCTGCTGGTGGTCATTAAACAAATGTTGTCCAAACCCACACAACTTTATTTTCAGTTCAAGTGAACAACCCAAAGTTTCCAAAGATACCAAATGTGTGAGGAGGAATTTGGAGGTAAATGTGTGTTAAATGGAACTTTCTGTTACACTGGTTTTGCCCATTACCATACCACTACCTTTGTATAATATACATATAAGTAACTGTATATGTTGTTTTAGTTTGTATTCTTTTATTCTGATTTTGGATATTTGTATATAAGTTCTGTGTCTGTAGCGTGAAGGGGGCTACAACTTTAATTTCATTGTTCAGCCCTGTGTTGTGGAATGACTAATAAATGTACCTTGAACCTAGCCTGCAGACCAGACAAAGCTGCAAGCTCATGTTTTATTTTACTCTGGCAGATGCGTCTGGTCCACCTCCCATTTAGACAGGTTTCCAGTCAACTTGCCTCGAGTCGGGCCAATCACAACCGTTTATCTAATATGGGGCGGGTTTGATACGATGAATGTACAGAGGAGTAGCACTGTTTGAGGCATTTTCGTAAACGACCAAGATGGCTACCACTGATGTGGAACGTTCTGAATCTGCTATCGGGTCAGCATTAAACGAACTGGACGGTATATTTTCTCTAAAAGAAGAGCAAAAAACTGCACTTAAAGCTTTTGTTGATAAGAAAGATGTGTTTGTTGTACTTCCGACAGGATTTGCTCAGCGCTACATCACACGTTTCATTGCTCTGATTGGTTGTAGATCTATCTAATTGCGTCCAGGGGCATTTTGGTCTGCACCTGTTGATAACGCCCCTTGGAAATCGAAATTGAACTGAGAGGTTCCAGACTAATTCACATTTGCAAATTGGTCTGTCGATGTCAGGCTACCTTGAACCTTTAGCTTCATTGAAGAGCTGGAATGAGCTGATGGCCAAAATACACTCACCTGTGACTTTATTTGGTACACCTGTACAATCTAATGCGATACAACAGCTCCACCATGAATTCAGCTTTATGAAGCTTATATGTTTTCAGTTTTTCTTGACACTGCCAGAAAGGTGATAATTCCGCTTTATGTTAATCATTTAGGCCATAGTGGGTAGTGGTGTTGTACTGGAGTGCATTATATTAAAAAGTGCTTCTAGTATTTTGTCCACGCAAGAAAACAAACACCTTTCAAGCAGCATCCTTTAGTTCATTGTTTTGTTTTTTTTCGGCCCACAACGTCTCTGTTTTGGTTCACTCTAACCAGTCAGATCAGTGTCGTATCCAGACGTGGCAGGCAGCAAAAAGCTCTAAAAGCCCACTGTACACTACCTGCTCAGCACCAAACAGACAGACAGACACAGTCAGTGACTCGCCGGTGAACATATGGTGGAGCATTTAGCAGCTAAACAGCCAGATATTTCCCTCAGGAGTTTGTGGAGACCAAAAACAGAGTGAATATTGGACTTTGACTCACCAGGAGATCACAAACACGACTCCAAATGTTACAATGTTGCTCCACATCCATAAAAAACTGTTTTCCTCAACATACCAACTTAAAAGGTGATAATATGTCAGTGTTGACAGCTTGTTCATTATTTAATTATTGCAGGTGTCTATGTTAATGTTATCACCACAGTTTATAGTAAAAAAAAAATGCTAATGAACTTTTGAATATGAGCCAGAGTAACAAAACAAATGGTTAAAGTACAGAGTGTTTTCGTTGCAAATGTCCATTTCACAGTTTTTTTTTCTTTGTATTACTGATTTTTCTTATTAAACTCACACACACACACACACACACACACACACACACACAGAGAGAGAGAGAGAGAGAGAAATAAGTGTGTTTTACTGTGTACACTCATGCCCTGTGGCTCGTGATTTCAATCACAATCCAGTACTTCACACACATGTTGTGTGCATATCAAGTATTCATGTTCTGGGCTTTCAACAGTTACAGCTTATACTGTATACACACACACACACACACACACACACTTTACTCATCTGAATGCAGTTAACTTCAGTGGTTTTCAGTGGCAGGAGGGGGCGTCGTCTGTTCTGATGCAACAACCTGACAGTCGTGGCACTGAGTGTGTGTGTGTGTGTGTGTGTGTGTGTGTATTCATGTCCCCTTTCTGTATGTAAGTGTTTGTCTCTTTGTGTCCATGTGAGTGTATGTATTTAAATGTGTGTGTGTGTGTTTGTGTGTGTATGAGTTCCTCTCTCTGTATGTGGCTCTCCTCCCGCTGTGTTTGTGTGTGCACGCCTTTGACTGGTACACACACACACACACACACACACACACTCCCGGCTGCGTGCCTGGAATACAAGGCAGGGCACGATGGGGGGAGAAGAAAAGAGATCGCTCCCGTATCCAGGGGCAACGCAGGTAACAGGAGGATAAGCGGCGATGACTGGGAGGACGCCTCTCTGCTGCGTTCCATAAGCCTCGGGACACGCTGGAAGACTTCCACAGCCCTGACAGGTTTCTCAAAACACATTGCATCACACCCATAATGAAGAGGTTTATTTGTCTGTCAGATTTACATAAAATCAGAGGAGAAAGTGGCTACCACAGTGTCTGCACACAGTTTCTGCAGCTTTTCATTTCAAACACACACACACACACGCACACACACACACCGGCAGCTGATTTCACTGATTAGTTCGTCCTGTCTGGTCTGCGATGCGTTAATCAGTGAAATCACCTGGTGTCCTGATTGGTTGGAGTTTAAACCTGCAGATTTATGGCACTTTACAACACACGATTGCTCCATCACAAACAATCTGACAATGACACTGTTTCATAAATTTATAGTGATACTCACTAAACCCAAAATCCTACCTCTTGTTAGATTGAAAGCTACCCATTAAGCATTGATTTGGTGATTTGCTGGTTAAAATCCATCTAAACATCGAGGTTAAACTGAAAAGTGAACGCCATATAAAAAGCATTGACTATATTTCTACATGAAGCAGGTAACTGTATACATTTAATCATTATAAAAAAGACCCACACTTTGACAGAATAAACTCTGCATATGCAACAAAGGGATCAACTGATTTCATATACAAGAAGAGGCACAATGTGAAAAAATGTTAAAGGTGAACATTTCAGTCATAGGACTGTTGTCAGCCCAACTTACAGACCATGTCATTGAGACAAACAGTAATGGTGGTACTGTTACAGGTGAGCCAGGAGATGTTTCATTAACTCATCAAGTACCTGGGAGTGGTCAAAGAGGCCTACAAGAGTGTCTGAATTAAAATTTAGACAATTTACATCTGAAAATTCATATACATGTATATATGTTGAAAACATAGACTGTATATAAAGACGGACGACATGGCAGCTCCCCAAAAGTGAAGCCAAAACATCTCGATCGCCCCCTGGTGGCTGGCTGCAGTGTAGGTCATAAACCCCAAAGATGGTTTCTGTCATTTTAGGTAGTTCTTATCAGGCTGATGTTTGTGTTTTTCTGATAAGTTTGGGTTTAATTAGTTATTTGATGCAATAAAAAGGGAGTGTGACATCACGATTGACAGTTGTGAGTGTGCTTGTGATTGGTTTGCGTGGGTCTATGGGTGGGAACTTGATACCGAGGATCACTACTGCGCAGACTCTGGCTCCAAATGACGTCACCAGCGCAAGATGGCAGCGCCCGTATCTGGGATATTTTGGCTTTATTTTTGTACAGAGGGAGGAAGTGGAGACGTGTCGTCCATCTTTATATAAAGTCTGTGGTTGAAAACAGTAAAATTCTGTTAATGAAAGGTTAAGCTAGATATCTAAAGCTTTCATTTTTCAAACAAATTTAACCCAATTAGAAAGAAATGATAAAAATGTTGGGAAATACACGTATTTGCTTCCAGCTTTAGCCCCATAGTTAATCCTATTTCCCCAAAATGTTCCCCAAAACTATTCCTTTAACCTAGACGTCTATTGGCACTTAAGTCTCTGACATACGTGCTTTTTACCAACATGTACGCATAGAGAACAGCTTGGAAGCCAGTGTAATGTTTCACATACTTGCGTACTTTGTGTATATCTGGAGGATTCAAAAATATATCCACTAGGGGCCAGATTAGAGCCTAATCAGTTGTACAAGTTTTGTAGTTTCCTTCCTGGATTTTAAGACCTATATTGACTCCATAGATATCCCTGCAGATGTCAAGTTTTACCTTTCAAGTCAATCATTAACACTGAGTCTTAAAACCTGTCACACTACCAGACAACCTCTGGATTAATACAGTCAGAGTTTCCCCTCTACTTGTCAGAACTGGAAAATCTGCAGGAAATCATCCTCAGTATATACCAGTGTGTCCCCAGACTGATTAAACAGAAATGGCCTTGCCTTTTATCCTCCTTTTCCATTTTCTTCTTTGATGCAGGAGACGGTTGGCGCTGTCTTAGATGAAAAATGGATTTGAATTGTTCTTTTCTGTCTTTCATCGTCATCTCTGAGATTTGAATTTTACTTTCTTGTGGAAGCTCATTAGTTACATTTTCAAGGGAACAGAAAGTGATTATTGACACTGAGTGAACCTGATCAGACCTTTTTCTTTCTGCCCAGAAATGTACTAAGAACTTATTGAAGACAGAACACATCTCTGGCTCACATTACAGCTCAATTTAAGCTCCTCGACACTGACTGCCCATTAAATTTAGCCCCAATTACCGTGTCTCATATCTGGATTGTACCTAAACTTAACCATACTTTAATAACTGATATTCACAAGTCTGTAATTACAGATGCATCCAATAAAATGAAATTTGAAGGAGTACAGACCCCTCATCGAACAACTGGTGTTTTGTGATATCAGTTGATTTATTGCAGCATCTCTTGTTTCCTTCACTGCTTCCACTGCCTGTGCTAACGTCCAAAAGGTCATCTGAAATGCATCTTACAACATTTGTGTTGGTTTTATTTGCGTTGCTATTCCAGGTAGCCCAAGTTATTAGATCTCATTCATCAAGCAAGATATGACTGATGTTTTCTCAAGTATGTGTTTTGTTTTTTTCACGTTATTTTATTGTATTTAAAAGTACTGTATTTTAGTGTCATTTTAGCTCAGTAACATAGCTGCACTAATTATTTATGCTTTCCAATTCCACCTTAAGATTACTTTGACATTGTGTCAAATGTTTGAGACCCTGGGAAGCATCAGGGGAAATGGTATCTACAGTTTGTTTTTCTCAGGTGCATACATAATGCTTTCTGTCTAGTGTGCTAAAAGCAGACATGCTAATTATTTAAATGCATTCTGATCATCTTAATGTAGCTCATGAGTGGAAACAGGTGCACTTCTCCTGCACTTTTAATTTCGGTTGGGTCCTCTGCCTCAAAAAAAGACTGCAATGTTTTTGTTTAACCAAAACAATTTCAGGTTTAAAAAGTCTGGAAGTGGTACATTTCATTTTCAACTAACTTACTTGTTAACTTACTGAAATGTTGGCATGAAGGGTTCTTTAGAGCATGGAGACACTGTGAGGTCAAAACCAGTCAGTGTTTTTAACATTCCCACCTGAATAAAGGCATTAAATATATGTAACTTGCCTGCCAATGACTTTAAATACAGTACTTCAAAATGTACCAAAATGATCGCTGCCACAAGGTTGACAAATGCAGACTGAGGTGGTACTACAACCACGTTTTATACTCAGAGGATATGAGTGGGATCAAATTGACAAATGAGACCCTTTGGGTGTGTCTAAAAGCTCCAAAAAATCCCTTTTCTGTCCCTCCACTGCGTCCTACTTTCTGGGAAATTGATGTCAGCGCCGACATGTTGTTTGCTGTCCTGACAGTTGCAGAGAGGGGAGGGGGAAATGTTTTTCTTACCCAGGACCTGTTTGGGTGTTTGGGAGATTTGACCTTGCAGAAGTTAATATCAATGACAAAACTTGAGAGTGGGAGTCGTAGGAGCAGTTTTAAAAAAGCTCAAAGAGATGATGGAAAGAAAAGACTGAAGGAAGCCATTTGGGAAACTTCAATTTTATTGGACCCAATTCCAATATAAATTCCAGAAATAATTCCCCCATAATAATGGTCAGCTTGTAGTGCTAAAGTCAGTTTTTTCCAGCGCAGAATGATGCTTGTGAAGGAGAACATTGTCTCTAGAATACATTAAAATTTTATACTCTGCCATGATCTTGTTGGAGAAGACATTTGACCCTGTTCAGAATGAGAGCAGACGTCACATGAAACAAAAAACTTGGTAAGTAAAGTCTGAGTTCAGTGTTTTAGATGCACACAGGAGACAAAAGAAACATTGGAGACGAATAAGTTGAAGTTAAACTTTCTGCAGAGGCAAGAAATGGAAATAAAGTTGTTGGACGTCCAAAAACTCTAACTGCAATGGCAGTGAAAATGAAGCCATTAATAAAGTGAAAATATTCCCTGCATGCATTTCACCTCAATAACAGTTCATAATAATATTAGATTTGCTGGATCCCTGTTGCTTCCCTTCTCCTTTAACTGTTGTAATTCTGCCTAATCCTCCCTTTGGTTTTTACCTTAAATATATTCAAAGTGATATTAGGTGATAAATTCAAACCTGTGAAGCCAGTTCTTATGATTGAGTCGTTCCAGTTTCATTAAAAACCACAACTCATGAGTTACTCCGCTGCCTCCTCTGGATTTCATTTCTTGTCATTACCAGATTGTGAAAGCTCTACAGTTCCACAGGTGCTCATGTACCTGAACATTAAATCATGAAGTGTAAAATTAGAACATTAAATTGAGAAGTTATAGTTCTCAATACTAATTAAGAGGTCGGAGACATTTTCACCTTAAAGTTGGTCTTCAGTTTCACCTTCCCATTGAAGTTTCAGCTATATGACGATATCCTTTCAGCATGATGGATGCCAGATTGATAATTCATTTAGATCATGTTCCATGCTTTTGCTTTGACATTTAGAGTAGTTTCTTCTCTGCTACAAAGTTTACCAGTTAGCTAACGTTTATAATTAATTATCTGAAATGATGTTGCACTCTGCCCTCTGAGGTTTAAGTAGCAATCTACCTCGAGTGCAGCTCTGTACGGGAGCCCAGAAAGGAAAAATCAATGTAATTATTTAGTTTTTCCAGTGATCACGAAAATCAGCTATCTTTCTTCCCTTGTGACCAAGAAATAAATATGTGATCGTGAAAACATTTCTGAGTTGAAATTCAGTGGGTAATGTTGAGATCACAATTCATTTTTCTCAAGAAAAAAAAGAAACATGTTTTGTTCAGATCACAAAGCAACTTTCTCCTGAATCACAAAAAACACAAACCTTTATATGTGCATGTGTGTAGTTCTGCTTCTTGCTTGAAGCTTCTTGCCCAAATTTTCCTCAACACATACTGTATACTGGATGTGACAATAGCTATATTTATCTCAGCAAACCATTGTAAAATGTGATTGTCAGTTTTGTCACATACTCTCTGAGACTCCTGCCACTGTGGCTCTACCTGCCGATGACAATGTGTGCCACTAAAAACAGATGACAGGTACTGTGCTGCACTTTATTTTTTCCTGTGAGAGTATGAATGTTGTTTTGAGATTGTATTCCTGGCGAAGGTATATTTATGTATTCTTTGGATATGTTTTGGCACCATAGCGAAGAATAAAAACACAAAGAAAACATGCTGTTCTTTGTTTCTGTCGCTGGTAGACAAAGTGGAGTGGAAATCAGGCCAAGGCAGAGGCAGAGAGAGACTCGGTGAGATAGATCGACAGAGAGCGACGGGAGAAAAGGGAATAGCAGAAATAAAGAGACCAAGATAGACCCAGAGAGTTAGGGGGAAGTGAGAAGAGGTATTTTTGATTGTGAGAAATGGCTGATCGACAGATAGGCTGAGGCAAAGTGAGAGGGAAGACAGGTAGAGAGAGAGAGGAAAAGAAGACAACAGAAAGACAAAGGAAAGGGCTGATGGATAAAGACATGTATTTTCTCCTCATCACCTTTTAAAGCCCTTTTTCCACTATTACTATTATTTGTCCTTATCTTTGCCCTTCCTCTCATCTTCTCCCTCGTGTCTTTGTCTATTTGTCTTGCAGTATTTTATTTCTTCACACTTTACTATTAACGAGACGTCACCTTTGACATTGAAAGCAGCCACTGTTTGTGTCCTTTTAATGACGAAAGAGCTAGAAACTGACTTTTCATTCCCATCCGTTTTGATAGTAATTAACTTAGTGTGTAAAATATTATCATCTGGGGATCCTGCCACAGAGTCGACCCCCTCTTTCTCCATATTATCTAAACCAGTGGTTCTCCTTAAAGAGGTCGAAAGAGAAATCTGAGGGGTCGTGAGATGATAAACAGGATAGGAAAGCAGAAGAAAACATTTAAGCTACAAAAAATGAAATGTATTTCTTCAGACTTTTCTCTAATCTTTGCTTTTTTATATGTGAATTTTACATTTCATACATGATCAAAAGACAAAATATTCCCTGCATCCATAACTCTATGTATTGTGTTTCTTTCTTGCTTGTGTTTGCCCATAAAATTAGAAAAAACTGTACAATAATATGAAAAAGAAGAGCTGTAGAATGTGCAGAGTGTGCAAAATATTAACTGAGGGGTGTGCAAAAGTAAAATAAATGTACAATAAAGTTTGAGTGGTAGAGACTGGTGGAGCAAATATGTAATGACTCAACGACGTAAAGAGCTACTCATAACAGTTTTCAACAAAAAAGGTAAGACCTCAAAGATGCACTGAACATACTGCATGAGAGGAGATGAGACATTGAAGGGTCTGGTGAAGAAGATGAGTGTAGCGAAGAGGACTGGATGAGATGAAAGAGGGAATGAGAGGCAGAGTGACAAGGTGAAGATTCAGAGAGAGAGATGGGTCAGATGCTCTCCTTCTGCCTCATTGGATTTTCATCATTTTCTTTTTCTATTAGTCTCTATGGTAACTCTCTCAACCAGGACCTGGTCTGAAGGCATTACTGCAGTTCAGATCATTTAAAACAATAAGAAGCAGATATTTTTGTTTGTGGAAACCAAAATAGAGCTAAAAAGGAGAGAGAACATGAGACTTACATTCATCAGGTGGTCAGGAGCACAACTCCAAATGAACGATGTAAATAGGCAACTGTTTGCTACCATGTTCAGCTTTATCTCAACTTTATAAGGTGATATGTCAGTGTTGTGTTTACAGCTTGTTCCACTGCCCCCAAGTGGCCAGAAAAATAAATGAATGTGTGTTCAAAGAGTTTGTTACATAATTGGATATGATATCTTTCCCTTGGCTGACAGGTGTAACTAGTTTTGCATCATTTTTATTTTTATTTTATTAGCCTAAATGGCACCTGCCGCTACATAATTTACAGGCAGTATGGTGTGGTGGATCTTTTAACACATTTCCTTCCAAATATTTAACATTTTTAAGGATTGAAAATGAACGAGATGTGACATCCAAGCAACATTTTCTGTTTAAAATTATTCAGTGTTTTTCCCCCATCCTTTAATTTTGAAATGGAACAAGCAGCATTCAGCAATGTCCTCCAAATTCTTCACTGCAATTCAATTAAAATTTTAATTTGCTGGCTTTCCCATCTGAAAGTGATGACTATGAAAGCATCTTGGTAAACACGTTCTGACTCTGAATCTTTGATGTCTCACCGCTGTATATCTCCTCTGAGGGGTGGACTACCAGCAACAGAGCAAGACTTCACTTGCCAAGTGCAAGTGACAGTAGAGCAGAGACGTATCAGTTATACGACACCGGAGCACAATGCACAGTGACACATGGAGAGGGAATGACAGGACCTCACATTGTGCCAGCTGGCTGATGATAAGCAGAGGAGATCATAAATCAAGCACTGAGGCGGACAGGTACATGGTCAAATAAAGGTGTTGTCATTCTGGAAATGGTGAGTCTTTTCTCGTGGTGCCTGGAGGGGCAGAGATGTCCAGAGATATATTTTACTGTACAAATATCTCCCTGTATATAGTATACAGCAGTGGTTCCCAACCTGGGGGTGGAGGACCCATCCAAGGGGTCATGAGATAAATTTGAGGGGTTGCGTTAATTAACAGGATAAGAACAAGACTAATCCTGTGTCTCAATTCAGATACTTCCGTTAGTACACTTCCATGTAATATGCTGTGTATACTATGTACTTAATCGCATAGTGCGTAAATTTCAACAGGGTAGTGTTGTCTCAAATCGAACATGGCCATTGCCGCAACATTTGACTACTTCTTCTTGTTTTTTAATTGCAGCCGGGCGGAGCATTATCGCCAATATTTCACCACGATCTGCCGGCTTGTTTACTCACTTGACTTCAATTCAATTTTATTAAAAATGAATAAAAATGAAGGCGCTTTTACTTTTAGTGCGGCGTTGACCGTAATAATCGCAACCTCGGCCGCCATTTTCATAGGTTGGTGGTCCTCCCCTTCCGCTACGTAGCCAAGATGGCGACCGTTGAGGGTGAGAAGTGTGCAGCGTTCCACACACAACGTTTTGGACGTTATGAGTACACCATCCCGGTACTCATAGTACACTGCATTTTGCCATAATTGTCAGTGTGAACGCACTTATGCACTCAAAAAAACAAGTGTAAGTACGGAACGACGTGAATTGAGACACAGCTTAAGAGTCTACAGCGATGCTAGCTGCTCTGTGAGGCTGCACATTGGCACAGTGTTGCTTTGAGCTAAATGCTAACAGTAGCGGCCGTTATGAGCATTCGGGTAGCATGAAGTACAATATGCAGGAAAACTTTCTGGGATTGTGAGTTGAGAGCAACAACAAATGTTGTAAATCAAAGCCCATTAAAAGTTTAGATAGTAACATTTGTAGTAAGGAAGTTTCTTATGAGTGAGTTTAATATTTAAAAACAGCCAAAAGCTATAACTCCGGAAGTCCTTGCTTTCTTAAGTTTATGGCACAGGTTTTGTTCTAAAGTGTTTAAAGTATTTATTCAGCAAACATCTCAAGAAAACTCAAACAAGTTTCATTTTCATAACAGCAACTGAAAGTGTTACATTTTTAGTTAGTCAGTTTCTCGCAGTGTTCCCTTCCTCAGAAACATCTAGCTTCAGATCCTGTGAAGGTGATAATTCCTTTAATTTGGGAACTTGTTAAGATCATGAAACAAGAAAGCGCTCTGGAGAGTAAATGAATCCACCATTCCCCTCAACTTTCCACCTCTTCTCCTTCCTTTCCTCCCTTTTTTTTCTGTCACTTGGCATTCAGTGTGAGAGTACAGATCCTCTGAAGAGGCACTTGTTTTCTTTATGCTTTTCCTTAAAAATGTATATTTTTGTCCTCACACACTTCACAAACTGCATGCTCATTTCACCACATCAATATTTTAAACATTGCTACCATGACACCTGAGGGGCTCAGGATGAAGTTATTCGATAGAGAGGCGAAGAGTTAAAAGGTCAACTCATTTTCCATCTCTCCCAGTCAATCCAGCAGGAGCCCTCAGTGTGGTGCCACCACTTCCAGTCACCTGATGCCCACACCCTCCTGCACACCTGCTCTTCATTCTCTCATTAGTACCTTAGCATATATGCCAGTCGTCTTTCACTAGCGCCTTCCCCAGTCGTTCATTGAGCCCTCAGAGCCATAGTGTTCCAGCCTCTGTTCTAGTTTGCCTGTTTTTAGTTTCCAGCTTTGTGCCTGTTCCCTCTCTGGGTTTGTTTGCTTTCTCTGATTGCCTGTTTGTTGCCAACCTCTGCCCTAAATCTAGACCGAGTAAACTTAATTTAACCTCGCCCTGCTCTGTCTCTGAGTCTCACTTTTGAGTCCAAACATCTACCAAAAAATGTTATATGTGGAGCAGGTTTTGGGCTCTCTCAGCTCCATGCATATCGATTTATATTTTCTTTTGTGAGGACTTTTTTTGAGTGGAAAATTTACCTATGACTTACATACCAACTGACACAAAGAATGAAGTCATATTTTCAAAACACAGACAGTGTTAAAAATGACAGATGGTGTTGTCCGATTGTCCTTTTTATACATCAGCTAATCAATCCAATTAAAGCCGACATCCAACAGGAATAAACTATAAAGACATTTCATGCCAGCAGTTTTTATTCCAACATGGATAATAAACCATAGAAGGCAGTTTAAAAGCCAGAACTCTCAGCACCCGCTGAGTCATTTGTATTGATCAATAAACCCATCAAGCTGCTGTGGATATAATATTATGGTCATTGTGAGCTATGGTGCAATAAAGACCTTACTTTCTGCCCCTTTGACTGGGCAGAACAGATAATAATCCCCCCACTGACCAGAGGAGGGCAGCCTGGTTGGAGTTCACGCTCCCCATCAGCTCCTCGCTGGCCTCTGGGTGACCGCACAGAGCTGCAGGCAGAGATGCAATTTAATAAAGGAGCATCTAGTGACATACTCATCATTTAACACACACACACACACACACACCTGCACGTGTGCTGTATATGATCAGAAACCTCATGTGACATCCACCTGACGCTGACATACCTATAATTGAAATCCTCCTCTGATACACCTCTACATGCGCGCTCACATGGACAAGCCTTTCATGCGTCAAACGTATCTTCATCATACGCACGCACCTACCCCACAGGTGTGATTGAAACCAATATATTGCACAGAGCTCAGTTTGACCCTCGACCCCCTCCCGCTCCTGTGAAAGCTTATGAGCTGATTTAACACTGATTTGAAGTATGATGGGGTGCGGTGGCCTGAGATGTGCTGCAAATGTACCATGAATGATCCATCTCTAATTACAGTGAGGCGAAGTGAAAGGGACATGTGATGATGGTGAGGCAGGAGCCAACAGGAGAGAAACAAAAAAATAAGAAAAATAGGGAGGCAGAACCACGAACATTAATCTGCAGCTATACCAGCATCCACTCTTCTGGTTTCTGGCTTTCCATCAGACATTGAACCTGGCTGGAGGGATTTGCTCCCATTCAGCCTCAAGAGCATTAGTGAGGTCCAACACTGATGTTGGGTGATGAGGTCTGGCTCACAGTCGGCGTTCCAGTTCATCCCAAAGGTGTTGGATTGGGTTGAGGTCAGAGCTCTGTGCAGACCAGTCAACCTTGCCGACCTTGTAGAGAGTAATCTTTGCAAGTTGTCTTGAACAAAAAAAAAGAAGAAATCTGAGCAATGCATTCAGCAACCAGCTTAACAACCAGCATCACAGCTGCAATAAAACCTTGTGTATACTTTTTGACAGCTGAGAATTTCATGGTTTCACTTTGTTTTCATCAGTAAAGTCACCATCTCTTGACTCGTAAGGAATCCTTATCATCCCTGAGTCTTTCAATAACAATAACAACAAGAGAAGTGGAGGACTTTTGTTCTTCAAGTAGATTTTCTTTTTCTGATTTTATTGGTTTGAGATTCAGGGAAGGTTCTTGAGAGTGGCAAAAACATGCATCTGGTATCAAAACCAAAAGATGACCCAGATCACTTTATAGATGGCTGGTGACTCGTAAGAAACTAATGCATGTTTATATACGGTTTTATTATTGTATATTTTTCTGCTTTTGGTTCATTATTTTGGATTCTGTTTTCCTGCACAGTTTTAATGCTACTCATCTTCCTCAGTAATCAATAAGCTTCATCACCTAAAAAAAAACACCTAAAAAGTAATATCTCTGAGGTCAGCAGATGAAGTATACAGTAGCTCATGACTATGTTCCAGTACTTGCACTTCAGTGTGTCCTCCACTAGAGGGTACCAGATGCAGTGATGTTCCCAGTCAGAGGAGGAGGGAGAGGAATCCTTCCCTGCGCTGCCTTTCTGACTACCTGCCTGAGTGACTTACTCACTGCTTCAGCCTGACCTAATAAATCACATTACTGGGGCCAGCAGTGTAATTACGGGCCAGCTGTCGCGCCTCTTTTTTAACTCTGGGCTGGACTGTGTGGACTGGATTGGACTGGACTGCAGCAGAGAGAGAGAGTCAGCAGAGTGGAATGGACAGAAATCCGATGGAGTGGACTGAGCCGGACTCGGGTGAGCTGCAACGATGAAGAGAGGATGAGACGGGAAGGGCCCGCGATCCAGATCAGGGCCACCGCATCAGCTCCACAACCGAGATGACAACTCTGCTGTGCTGTCAGAGGCTGTTAGGTTTAATTTGTGTATCAGACAACACCTGCAGTATTATGGGACAGATACAGTTTTAAAGGTGAAACAAGTACAAATGTTTCCCACGGCTCCCACATGAGGCTCTGACAGCTTGGTTGAAACTTATATTGTATTTTATTTTTCCCCGCTGCATGTTATTAATTTGGTAGTTGTCAGTTGGAAGATACTCAGACAGGCAGATACGAGTCTCAGAGAGGCTAAAGGATAATTACTGTTTATTACAACTTGGGTAAAATAAATAAATCTGATTAACCTGCAGGTTTGTTTAACCCCTATGATTCGCTGTGTTTGTTGCCCCATTGGACTGAGTTTTTTAGCAATGTTTTTGCATGAGTTGTAATAAACTTTAAACATTGTTTTTCTTGCCTGAATATGGCTTTTCTGCTCTGGCTGTACTAATTTATTGAATTAACTGACTGATCTGTCATCAGTACTCCTGCCTCTAAGTGTCAAGCAGGAAGACAGGTTTAGGTTTTCCTGCTACACAGATGGAGTTCTCTGTTAAAGATGCTTCTGATGCTTATTTTCACTCCAAAAAAAAAAGACTGTAGGTGGAACAGCAGGAGCTGAACTTAGAGTCTATGCAGTTAACAGACCGCACTGAGTTACCTTGTAGAACCTGTGAGTCACAACCTTCTGAACCTCATGCTTCAAATTTACTCAGGAACATTTCAATATGGAAAAGTCTGCTAGAAACAGAAGAGCAGCAACTACAACAAGATAATTGCAAAAGTATAGAAAAAGCTTTAATGTAATGGTCCAGACAAACAGTTCTTCTTTTACCTGTTTTTTTTGGTAGAAAATTCCTGGTGAATTTGTACAATTTTAGTTGTCACAGCCCTTTGTGAGTACTGCATTTGTCCAATCCTTGCTGATGTCTCAATTTAGGGACAGAGAGAGCCCTGTCATGTGTTACTTGAAATGAGGTCTGTCCCAAACAGATGCCCACTGAGCCTCTCCAGACCGAGATGAGTGAAGTGTGTCTGCCGTTCCAGGGCCTTTATTATGAGGAGCTATACTGTCATTTTGCAGTTCATTTTTATTCATAGCTGATGTTTAAAATATGCAGCAGTTCAGACAGCAAAGTCAAACTGAGATCAGGACTTTAAGGACCTTGAAGAGAGAAGGACAGTAAACTTCCTTTTTAATCTGATCTCATGGTGTGGTAATAAAGTCTGAGCTGGCTGCCTAATATTGGCATCTGCAGGAGAGCAAGAGAGAGAAGCAGTGTGTGTATGGTGTGTGTGTGTGTGTGTGTGTGTGTGTGTGTGTGTGTACGAACGCACAAACGTGTGCATGGATGCAGACGTGTGTGTGTGTGTGTGTGTGTGTGTGTAGGTGAAGCCTTGGCTGATGACAGGCAGCAGGAGATCCAGCACCCCCTCTGAGCCAGACTCCATCAGAGAGAGAAGAGGAGACGAGCGGCAATGAAGACGATGGAGGGGGGTGAAAATGTGATTTTGTGTGTGTGTGTGTGTGTGTGTGTGTGTGTGTGTGTGTGTGTGTGTGTTTGGGCAGACTCTCTCATAAGAAGTTAAACATCAAAATAAATTTGTAGTTGCCCTCTACAACAACACATAGAAGCATTTTCCGATCATACTCCACTATGGCTAAGGTTTGTTTAGGTGAAGACACAAAAACGATGGTTAATGGCAAGAAAAATCTTCTTTTGGGTTAAAATAACCACTTGGTTAAGGTTAGGGAACGATCACTGCTTCGAGCTAGCATTTAGCAAGCAATAATGTGCTGGAAATGGCTGAGATTTAAAGCATAACTCCGGTGATTTTGAGAACATAGCAACATCGCTACAACAAAGTCAGACGGGACGAGAATCACAACAAACAGGTTTGAAACTTTATTTCAGAGGTAAAACCAAAAGTGGGTAGGTCAAAGTTGAACAAGGAGGTCAGGATGGATGGATGAGTCTCTAAAAAGCATGTGACTTTAACACAAGAGACCGCTGTTCATTTCCCATTTTCATTTCGACCGATGCTGTCATTATTCTTGGACAGTCTGGAAGGAAAAGAAGGAAGAAAAAAGAGACAACTGGAGACAAAGATGGGAAACAAACTTTTGAAAGATGAGCTTGTCATTGGAAATAAAGGCAATCCAATCCAACGCAGTCAGAAATAATTCCACAGTAGTAATAATAATCACACACAGTCACAATGGGTCGAGATGAATGGAGGCTTTATGGTTCTGTTTGTACTTTGATAAACTGTCATGCAAAACCATTGACTTTTGGAAGACGAATTCCCTTGAAATTCTTCACACAAAAGATGCCACCTCCAAACATTTTGTTTGACAAATAAAGATTGTAGAATGCTAGGAAGTTAAAGCATTTAATCAATTCCACTTAAAGTTTGCTGTAACGTTTTATTACAGAAAACTGAACGAGAATGGAGCTGAGGCTGATGCCCATTTGAAGTAACATCAACGATAACAGCAGCACCGCTGTGTGACAGGGACGACTCATCACCGACTAGCTGCTGAAAAATGCACCAAGTAGCAGCTTTAACTAATAAATGAATGTTCACCTGAAAATTAATAATCTCACAGGGCAGACCTGCCTTTTAGGTGTGCGACACTGCCATACATCACTGCAGCAATTAAAACAGGTTAATTAATGGATGAGTTAACAAGCTCTGAGTTTCATAACAGGCTCGTTAAGCGGCCAGTGAAAACTGGCCCGGGCGATCTGGGATTGCTGTTTTAGTGTGTGTGTGTGTGTGTGTGTGTGTGTGTGCGCGTGTGTGTTAACGTGTGTAAAGGTCGTTAGGGTGATAAGACGGCCACCTTGTACACACTGCATCATATATGATCACCCCCACCTGGAGCAGCAGATGGTGGGAGCTCGTAGTAACACCTGACAGAAGACAGAAGGACAGATTGATGAGGTTTTTCTTTAATTCACTCGTTAACTAATTCAACATTTATTTTTATTTTAGGTATCAATAGACACCAGTGTGCAAACACCCTGAGGGGACGTTTAAAGGGTCAATAAATCCTTTAAAGCACGATGCAGATGATGCAGAAATAATGTTTTGGGTGCAACAGTCAGGGTCTGCCTGTGTGGACTGTATTAGTAAATTTATTTGCAAATCATCATGACAATCACTCTTTCACTGAGTCACTGAAGATAATGATGTGAATTCCATCATTGAAAAAGGAAAATAAAAAAGACGAGGTCGAGAAAAACACTCTCACCACCACAAGGGCCATTTAGCTGTCCTGAAGCTTTCAGTCATATCACATGATCTTCATCAGCAGACTTTGCACTTTGCCCAGATTTTTTTATACTCTTTATTTGTTAAATTATGATAGCTTACAGTAGATATTTCTCAATAAGAAAAACAAAACAAAAAAAATGTGTACACACACACATACGTACATACATATAATAACTACTGTATACCCCATCCCACCCCACTGTTATTATTTATTAATAAATAATAATCATTTATTTATTATTTAATAAATCAATTAATTAATAAGAATAAAAAACACTCGGGTAAAAAGATTAAAGAAGACAAACATAACTTCTAAATCTAAAAATATAATAAAAACATTGATGACGTGCCTTCTTTAATGTTATCAATAAATATTAAATAATATAGAAATATGCCAACGTATGTCCAAACACCTCAGTTATTGCTAAATAGTTAATAACGTGCTGTACTTTATTGATCTCTTTGCTGAAAGTGTCTTTTTGCTTTCCTCTGTTGTAATTACACCAGTGATTGATGATGGGCTTCTACTACAGGAGACAGAAAGCTGCACACTGAACATAACGAGCACATCAATAGGAAAATAGTTTGCTGCCGGCTAGTGGTCACACACTGCCACTACACCTATTCTTTTTCCCCCCAATACTTGTGTTCCTGTGAATTGTGAATTATAGTGCTTGTTTCTGAGTACAAGGGCAAAACACACACACACACACACACACACAGAAACACAACCCTCTACTTCTATACTTGTGAGGACCTTCACTGACATAATGCATTCCCTAGCCCCTTAACCTAACCCTAACCTAAACCTATTTCTAACCTGAGCCCTTTGAAGGTCGTTCCGAAAGTGAGGAACAGCCAATATGCCTTCACTTTCCAAAAATGTCTTCACTCCCAAGCTCTAAAACTCAAATTGGTTCTCACAAAGATAGCTGTACAAGTACACAGTATTCAGAAACAAGATAATGTTTAAGCTGTTTTAAAAAATGAAAGGATTTATAATAGAAGAAAACAATCTTCAATGTTTAAAAGCATGCAAACAAACGTGCATAAATGACTTTAAAGATCCACATAAGTAAATGTTCACATAGGGGACATGAGTTCACATAGGTTCAGGTTCAGGTCACACACACGCACACACACACACACACACACACACACACACACACACACACACACACACTCGAGGTCCAGCCTCCAGTCCTGCAGTCTGTCACAGATCACAGATGTGCCTGAGCTGAATGGCTGATGGCTAAAAAACACTCAGCCGCTCAGACATTCAGTCTTTCATCTGGCTGGGCAGGAGGCCCTAAATGGGTCAGAGGCATCATAGACCTGAACACACACCACGCACACACGCAGTGAAGCAGCCATATTTTAGTATTCATAGGTCACATTTCATAATTTTCTTTGGGAGGTAACCTTGGAAAACCTCATTTGTAATTTAAAAAATTAGAATTTAAAACTCTGTCTTAATTTTGACAGAATTGATGACATAGTAAGTCATAACATGGCAAGTCATACAGTATGAGTGTTAGCATTAGCACATTAGCAAGCTTAGTTTTATTTATGTTAACGTGTCTGAATGAGCATATGAATAGATTATGTTGATCTGTCTTTCTGTGTTTGTGTATATTGTGTGTGTGTGTGTGTGTGTGTGTGTGTGTGTGTGTGTGTGTGTGTGTGAGGGGTAAATATAGTCAGTGTGGAGGGAAGGAGTCAGTTCAGAGCTCCAGGTCTCTTCAGGCCTTGGCAGCGTCTGCCGACTGAACGTGCCTCTCGGCGTTTCTCTCACAGGAAGCAGCGAGGAAGATGAAGCCGCTGTTTGTCAGACTTCTCTTTTCATGGAAATCAAAACACTTCCACTAATGTAAATAAATCATCAGGTTTTGTTGGGTTTTTTTTTGGTTTTCATGGGATATGACAAATACACATTTGTTGGTCAGTTTAACCTTGAAGTCAGGCTTTAAGACATTTTAGTAATTATTTGAAGTGATCACATTTAGACTGAATCATCAGTTCAACATTAGCTTCCTTTTAGCTCCTTTATTGTCAGCAGGGGGGTTATTTTGACCAATCACTGTGATTGACATATTCATCAATTGGTCATTTTCAGCTGGTAGAAATGCTGCTTTAGTGGTGGCTAGGAGTTAGCTTAGCATTTATCATGTCCATTATTAATTGAAACAAGTAATGTCCACCTTACATTTATCACTTTTTCAATTATTTATTATCAATTTAATATAGTTGATGCCACTACATGTATTTAGTTTTGGATTTGAGGTGAGCAACCATGTATTCAACTGCTCTGCAGTGATTATTAGCTGTACACAGACTCCATGATTCACCTTCACCACCTACAGAGAGCCTAATGTCACTCAACATATAGCATATTATTGTTGCCATGATCTCACAGGAAATTCCATTTACATTTGTTTGGATAAATATAAATGTTACGTATCATGTAGATTCAATCATGTTTCTGTAAAGTATGATTTTGTTTTGGTACTCAATAATATCCCCAAATACCCCAAAATGTCTTCCCAACTCAAATCAAAAGCCGAGTGTTGGAGCCATTGTTGTATTGTTTGTATTATTATGTGTGTATATGAATATGTTCACTTGTGGTAATTCCCTGGTTGCACAGTAGGTGGTGTGTGGAGTGTGGGGAAGGTACAAGTTGACGACGCAGTAATCACACAGCAGGTGTGTTGGTTACTGGAGGAAACACACAATTTTTTGACCGTCGGATGTAGAGTGAGCTTTTGTTTTTTTCCAAGTAATTTATCGATAAAAGTGCATATGGATCGCTGAAAAACCTGCATGGTAAAGAAATAAATGCACTGCATGTTTGGCTATACAACAGTTTGGAAATGTGAATTACTGAACGATGCTACACAAGAGGACGCGTCAACTAGGCCAACTCCGGTATAGCAGCCCCTCAGTGGCTTGTAGGTTTTCTTGTTTGGTCAAGTCAAGTCACTACACCGAGCTTGTAGGAAATTTGGGCAAGTTGTTGAATAATAAAACAGAATCAAGGAGCTTATCATCAAAGTAATGAAACCCTAAAACCAACAAAAATAATAATTTTGCATAATTTTAACCGTTTTCTTTCACCAAAAAAAGAAAACAAGAACATGGTGGCAATTTCATTATTTAACTATTAATAATCATTATTTATTGTAGGATATGTTACATAAATATCAGCTTTCATTAAACGTGTACAAACTGGAGTTGATGGATTTGATGTGTTGGTCACTGAACACTGATTTTTGAAACTGTTACCTTGGATCACCAGGCACTGCTTGGCATTATTACTGCTAATACTCCAGAGTCATTGAAAACACTCGGTAACAGAGGGCAGTGTCACTTCTTATGTAACTACGACCACGTCAGAGCGCCTCGTTCCTGCCTCCAGTCTGATCACTGCCATATTTCACTTCAAGTGTTTGCAGGCTCTTGGACAGAGGCAGCCTGAGGCAGGTGCTGCTGTCTCTGACAGCATTTCCTCACACAAACACACACATACCCAGGGTTCACATCAGTTTGCATATTACAGCTCCAACATCAGGATATCTTACATGCTGTGCTTTGGCACTTTTGACTTTTTTACTTGCAACATCTCACCATTTTACTCCAGTGAACACTTCTCCTATTAATCGTTCTTCTTGCTGGTTTATCAGCATGGCTCCAAAGTTGTGTGATAAGAGGCACTGACGCCATAGTGGGAATAAATTAAGAGGATCCTCACTGTTGTTTCTGCAGAGACTGTCCCTGCTGCAATACAGTACATGGAAGTTGGGAGGATTAAGAGAAAGAGAAAAGCCTGAGCCAAGACATAATGCCTCTTTGAAATCCTCCGCACCCTCTGCAGACGACTAATTTCCCTCTCGACTTAAATCCACTCTCCCTCTCTATCTTTCTCTTCCTCCATCTCCCATCCATCTTTCTCCCATGGTGGGTCCCTCTCTTTGCCTTCTTGTCTCCTTGCATCTTCTCTACGCTGCTCCTTAATGTCAATGCTAAAGTGTGTTGACATCATGTTTAGATGTTTGTGTGACTAAGCTGATCTCGCCGGCTGATTTCCTTCATTTAAACTGTGCGGAAAATGTTCTGTGCAGTGAATAGACAGGAATTTGTCCTGTGAAATTGGTGCACAAATATACCGACAGCTAAGATTATCACTTAAAAAATAATGGCATCATATCCTGTATCTGTTTCATACAACGTACTATGATTGAAATTAAGATTTTCACATCATAAAGACTTTTTAGACATATAGAGGAAAATGAAAAGTGATTAGAGGCTGTTCTGCCAATGTGAGGAACTGACTTTCTGATGGTTTAGCCTCCACCTCATCTCTGCCTTCATTCTTCCTCTCTCTTGGCAGTCATTCTGTCGTCTGTTCTTATTGTTCCCTCTGTCCTTCGCCACCTCCCTTCCCTCTCTCCTCTCGTTCACCTCTCCTTCATCCTCCCTCCTCTCCCGTTCCTCTCCTTCGCTTTACAGCAACAATCATAACTGGTGCAGAGATGCACAATACAGTATTGACAGCTCACGCAGCAGCAACAATAACGCACATGCTGACACACATTTTTCAAGGACAGCCGGTGCGACAGGACAGTGCGACAGTGCACACGTTACATGTGATTGTAATGTTTGACATTCAATAAAGGGGCATAAATAAGGCTTATACCTCACCGATGTGCATAAAATTACTGTGAAGAAAAAGTCAAGTCGTATTGATTTCCTTTAATTTCTGCTGGTCACCAGTAGAGGTTGACAAAGGTTATATAGAGAGCCAAAGTCCTGACGTCACTTCAGGGCTAGCCGCTAGCGTTCAATAGCTTCTGTGACCCAATACGATCTTCATACACACATTCTTCTACAGCATGAGCTATTATAGTTTGAACCGTTTCATAATTTTAAGAAAGTTAAACAGCAATGAACATTGTTACATTCTATAAAACTACAGCTTTCATTTTGCACGTTACACATCATTGCAACAGTTTCTTCCTTCCTTATCTGTAAAGACGTTCAGTCATTCAGGCCTTAGGATCATTGCCTGGTCATTCCTGGTGTATAAATACATCGACACCGTTCGGCGTTCTCTTTGTTGGTATCATTGTGCAGTACCATCCCACCCACGCCCGGTCCTGGGTTCATGGGAAATTATGTTTGTTAAAAAAGAAATATTAAAGAAATATGACATTCTTGTTAAAAAAATGTACCATCCCTGTCTAGACAAATGGAGTGAACCACATGACATATATATATATATATATATATATATATATATATACGTAAGTCATTTTGTAGGCCAGGATTTTTAGTAGTTTGCTTTATTTGCTTTAAATATCAATGTGATTTTGATTTGGTTTTCTTACTTTTACTGTCTTCCTTCTCGAGCAGAACATGGACGTTTTGTCAACTTAAAGTGACTTGGGAAACCCTAACTCTTCCAAACAATAGATTTAAATCACATGGAAGACTCTAGGTTCCTCATTTGCATTCATATTAAGAGCCTCACATGTAGAGGCATGGTTTAGCTAACAAGTGTCCCACTGTCAAAGCTTTCTTTCTGTTCCACACTTGCTAAGACGTAGACCTATTAGGTAGCATATTAGGCTAATTGTAGAGTAATTATTCGGTTCATAGGGTGCACCAAACCAAAGAAAGCCCTGTACCGAATGGTTTGGGATGAATAAACATACCGATACACTGCTGTGCACTGTGGGTAGTGTACGTTCCACCTTGTCTTGATTAAAGGATAAAATGGCAACAATAAAAACGTATTATTCCACATACTTTATGTCCACCAGACAGCATAATCATTATAACCAGTAATCTCTGGTATTTACAGGAATAATGCTCTACTTGTATAATATTCTTAATCACATTACATTACATTTTTTGCATGGTATAATCGGCATACATTGAACCACAGCCCTCTATTGTACCTCTATTCTTCTATTCTTCACCTATCTTCTCTCTTTCCTCTCTGTTTCCTGCCTTTCGTTGTTTCCTGACAGTCCTTTGAAGATGCTGACCTTCCTGTCTGAGACTGTCGAAGCAGCAAAATCACTCTTTTCAGCCTCAGTCAATCTGCCTCTGTCATCCCTCCCTTCCTTGATCCTCTCTCTCTCTATCCCGTAGCTTAGCCCACTTGACATTATTTGCCAGCTCATAAAGTACAATGGAGGAGCAAAAGCTCTTATATTAAAAAACAAAATAAAAAAGTAGGATGATGTGAAACCTTTTTTTTCAACATCAGTATCTCATTAGCTGTGATTCTTTAATATTGAGTTTCATACCAGTGTGTGTTAGTGTTAAGGCTTTAGTATGCTTCAAACAAACTATGTTGTACGAGACAGGCAATGTTTATTCAGGTTTATACCTGATCAAATGGCCATACTGAAAGGTGGGGCAAGGCGCAATGAATCGTATAAACAGGGATAACATCGCACAGGCCGTCTCTCCTCAGAGGCATTCATGGTGTTGGACTCGGTAGTACACGAGAAAAGTAACAGAAGTAGTTCTGTGAAGAAGGAATAAAAGAGCAGTTGAGAGAAAAGTTCAAATCCTGCCTAGTTTCACGATTATTGTCAGATATTCAGGTTTCAGAAAATTACAAAAGTTGTCGGACATTTCTTTCATTTCATTAACCGTAAAGCAGTTTGTAAGCTACAGTATAGATATATGAATAAAGTTCTTCTTAAAGGGAACTCTGGTATTTTTTTACACATTTAAAATGACTAATACTTACCAAAACGTTTTGAAATTGATCCAGTAAGATTCTTTTGTCTTCCTGCAACAACTTTTCAGAGCGAGACTTTCTGTTTCTGGTTAAACAAAAAGAATCTCACTCTTTAACAAAACAGTCTGTCTCTGGGATCCTTTCCATAATGTTGTCAGACACTTAATAACAGTCTGAACCAGAGTCAGTGGCAAAAACAAGCACTTTTAGTGGACAGACTTTTCATGGGCATAATTGCCCCAAAGGATTACATTGCAGCCATTGCAGCCTGTTCGTGGATGCCGGCAGAGGCGATCTACTGGACCAATTCCAAAACTTTTGGTAACTTTTAGTCATTTCGACCCCAAAATTTGCACAAAAAAAATAGGGCCCAGGTTTAAAAATACCGGAGTTTCCGTTTTTAACTTTAACTTCCCTTTGTCTCCTGTCGTAAAGAGATTGTTGCTTCCTCACTCAAAGGTTTTCACTTTGTCCTAACTGAAGAATTAGTGCTGGGACAGTCCTCACTGCTACAGAGAACTGGCACGTTAGGAATCTGTCTTACTAAGTTACATTACTTTTCGATCGTAGCATTTCATAGTATGAATTATTTTCACCTTCAAATTAATAATCGTCTGTCCTCCTCTGGAAGAAAAGCACCCTCCCCAGAAACAGTAACAGTATTAGCCTGTTTTGCACTAGAAAAACATGTTTCTTTTTCCTATATTTTTCGATCAATTAGTCCCTTTCTACATCTTTCTTCCAGTCTGTCTCTGTGTGTCAGTCAGACTCAGTCATGTCTAATAAACATAATGAATCTGTCTGTTAGTATTCGACTCATGTTTTCATCTCAGTGTTTTGTTGAACATTTTTCCTCTCCCTTCCCGCTGATCTTCTCTCCGCTCCAACTGCTCCTCATCAGCCTCCTCTTGTCCTTGTCGCGTCACCCCCACTTTCTTCCTTTCATTTGTTCATCTTTTCCTAATTCTGTTTCCTCCCTCCCCCCTTCCTTCCTCTTTCTTTTACCTCCTCCTACTCTCTTAATTCCCTCTTTGTTTTTCATCATTTTCTCCTCCTTTTCCTTTCCCCTCCCTCTCCCTAATCACATCAACACCTCATTCGCTCACTGTCAGACCTCTCCCTCTGATTTTATAATCTCTCCCTCGCTGCTTCCTTCCCTCCATCCTTCACCTCTTCCACCCCGTGTTATTTTCCCGGTGGAATTTCTCTGAAATCACTGTTGTCAGAGCAACCACATAATGACTCTGAAAGTATTCAAAACAAGCGTTCACCGAAGCAAAGGTGGGGGTTTCCAACCAGGTTTACTATGTTCTGCAATACATCATACTTCTTACACATATTATGCTTGCAGATTTTTTTTTTATATTTGCGACTAAATCTGAAAAAAATCCTGTGGTGCTGCGGTATGCATTTTCTCATTTCTGGATATGTCTTCTACAGTCCCCCACAGTTTTAAACCTGAATCAATAGATTTTTTGGGATACTTGAAGGCAAGAGATGTGATAACTTGAAAAACACAAACATCTTACATCCCATCACATCACAAGTTGTTAAGGATAACGTGTTAGCGAGGAATTGCGGGTTTACAGATTCAGCAGACACATGTAGCTGTGTCTCAATTCAGGAGACACTTCGAAGGCTGAATTTACAAACTGAGTGCGTCACAGCGGTGCGACAAGGCCGTCCCATTTCAAAGGCTCCTTCAAATGCGTCCTTCTTTTCCCAATTTTGAAGGAGATTCATTGCTGTCAAGAGAATATGGCGTCCCGAAACGTACCGTCAACAGCGGCCGAGCAGGATTACACTTTTAAATCTAAGTATTGGGGTTCAACTCACTCAAATAGCCAATAGTACAAATGTTAAAAAACAAAGGGGCCTCAAAACCTCAAACCTCAACGGCAGCTGTCAAGGTTGCTAGGTGACAGGAGCGGCGCTTCTTGACACTGGTGATGCAAATAGGAAATCCTCCGTAGACCAGACCGTCTCATTTAACAACGCTCGGTTCGGCCTTCGCAGTCTACGAAGGACGCGTCTTCGTAGACCACGTCTTTAGAAGGATGCAGCTCCTGAATTGAGACACAGCTAACGAGAACCATGAATCATTTGGAGTTGTGTTTGTGTTCACCTGATGAATGTTAGTATATTCACTCTCCTTGTAGCTCTGTTTTGTTCTCAATCGACTCCTGAGAAATATATCAAGCTTTTTTAGCTGCTCGATGTTACACTTTCTTTAACAGCAGTTGTCTGTCCGCTGCTTGGTGCTGGGCACGTAGCACACAGTGGATTTATCCGAGCCTTTTATCTGAAAACAGCTCCCGGCTGCTCCTAAAAGTGGGGTTGATAAGAGTGCTGAGACTGAATTCTACAGTAAATGTGTTGTAAAACCCAAACAACTTGTGTAAAGAGGCTAAAAACCTCTTTAGAGTTGTTTGGTAATATATTTGGTTTGTTACAAGCAACACCTTTCACATTACACATAGTCACTTGATTTAATGTTAACATTAAAACTGATTAGGGGAGCTTTAAATCGACATCAACTATCAAGAAGAAGCCTCAATAGACCAGAATGCAATGCAGGGTTGTGTGTGACGCTATCTTGGCTATTGAAAACCTCTCAGTATTGCTTTATGCATCACCACATAAACCCATATCTTAATGCTACTTCAAACCCTTTTATCTTTCTACTTTTCTAAAAGCATTCTGGGAAACGTATTGCATCTAACAGAAGTAAAACTGTTCAAGGCTGGGTGGTTTAACATAAGGATCTAATGCATTTTGTTCTACTTGAATACAGTCAGATCACCCAGGGTGCACGTTAATGCCACGTGCAGGCAGTCAAACACATGCACACACAAACATGAAAGTGAAAGCTTGCACAAACACAAATACTGTACACATGGAGAGCAGCATGTACACGGGCAGATTACACACATGCATGAACATATGCAAACACAAACACACTTGAGTCATTTGACATTTATGCAGCATGTAAGATAGTGAAGTTATGCTCCTGTCACATCTTTGTTTTGGATGTTTGTGTGTACAGTTCTGTGCATGTAGCTTAGTGTGACATTTGCATCTATGTACTGAGGCTCCAAACCGCTGTACAAATGCTCCAGAAGTGTCAGCGATGCCGCATTTATGTGTAATTAACGTTAATAATTCTTCATAATTACAAGTGGAGGGCGTGCCTATTTGTTGTTTGCTTTTGCGATGACACCATGCTCCACTGGAAATGTTATCTTTCTTGCATGCATATTTTAAAACTGTAAACTAGTGTATTCCGAGATCGTTATGGCGATATCACATAAAATGCAATGCGTGGATGAATAAGTATTAAATAAACAGACTGAAACAAAACAAGTTCACAGTAAAGCCTCGTTGTGTTGCGGAATCATTTGAACCCACCATTACTATCACATGTTCACCGATGGAGAGTGTGACTGGCATAGAGATATAACTCAATGATAAGCAGCGATGAGTCACCTTGAAATTAACTCTCCAACCAGTTCATTAAAAACAAAATTGGTGGATTAAGTGTAATCACCTTTGTTGCTGTGTTTTAAATATGTGACCAACTGTTTATTGAACTCTTGAACTCTCTAATGCTTTCCAGATGGCAAAGCTTGAAACCCATCGAACCTGCGTCAGTAAATCAGCTCACATTTCCAGACAATATAGCATTTTAAAATAAAACCTGTCAAGTACACACACAGTACCACACCGATAACCTGCAGGCGAAGGAGCTAACTGTCCCTCATTAGCAACACCACCAGTGTCTGCAGTCCATTGATGTAGAAATCCCTCATTTCTATGCTATAGCTCACATGTGTAGATCAATGTACAGCTGGCTATATATAGCACTGCTCATGTATTGGATTTCCCTGGCAGGGAGCTAAAAATAGATTGAGGGGCGAGGAAAGAGGGGGCGAGAGGGACCCCAAAGGACTAAGACAAACACAGAGAGGATGAAGGAGGAGGAGGATCTATATGGACTCTGCTTGCTGTACTTGCTATGCAGCTTTTATTTCACCTTTTTCCTCCCTGCAGAGTTTTGATGTTGATACGTTTCTGTTTGCAGGGTATTTTGTCTTTTTTCTAAGTGAAATAACTGTACATACAGTAACTGCCTGTTTTTTATAATCTCACCATCATATTGTTTTTTCTTGCCTCTCTGTCACTGATGTTTTTATGTGTAAAACAACTAAATTGTTAATGACAGTGGTGTGTGACAGGGCCGGTAAACCCTGGTCACAGTTACATTTGTGGATCAGTGCCCACTTATCCCTTTAGTACCTTGGTGCAGAGGGAGTTTTACTTCAGTTACTCCACAGTGGAGCTCATAAAGGATGCCTGAGGCAGACGTAGTAGGTTTCCGTGTCCACTGGGAGGTTTTTACGAGCTGTACTAAGCAGAAGCTTGTGTTCAGTGCCGATCGAGCTGCTGCTGATGCAAGGAGGCTCCCTGTCTGCCAGCCGAGGCTGCCAGCTTCATGTGATACATCTGAACATCAGGTTGATTGTGATTCATGAAACATGGCAGTAATCCTTATATCATTTCTTTGAGTTAAACTGTTTTGTTCAGAGCTGACTTGTAAAAAGGTGTTGAGATTAAGGCTAGGTTACTAATGCGTTTCATTATCGATTCATCTGTTTTTCATCTTTTTTTTTTTCACTATAATTCATTTAAATTAAATTCAATTTCAGAAAATGGTGAAAAATTCCAGTCACAATTTCCCAGAGCCCAAAGTCACATTTTCAGATCACTTGTTTTGATGTACAAAACAGAGGAAAGCAGCACATTTGAGAACCCGGACCCGAAAGTGATAAAACAATTTGACTAATTGTTTCAAAGTTCTTTATATGAAGATTAAAATATTGTGCACTGACAATACAACACATCATCCATTAAATTTGGGTTTAATTACGCTATATGACGGACTGATGTGAGGCATCCATATTTGTTTGGTTTTTCAGGCACTTCCGTGTTATTAAGTGCCAAGTCAGATATATCTGAGATTTCAGAAAGAATCTGTGTTTCCCAGTCATAATTACAACTGAGATGTTGACGTGAATGCTATTTACAAATACAGCTTTAAAGTGTAAAAAGAGATGAGATGTGGAAAGTTCCAGAGTGTGCTGCAGGTGAGTCAATGTGTGAGAAATGTGCTGTGTGGACGTTAGTGAGAGAAAATAATAAAGGGACCGAATGCTGTGCATGGAGGGAGCCTCTCCAAGGGGAATGAGGTGGCAGTTTTTTTAGTGGTTGAGGAGCATTGGACCCAGGTGCTGCCAGTTGTGCTGAATGGACAACCACATCTACCAATTATCTACAAGACAGAAAGGCCAAACCACCACCCAAGCTCTATGTCGAGCACCCAGACAAGTATAGGTTACAACTGGGCTGAATGTGGTTGAAAAGTGAAAGGTTTCTGGATGTCTAGATTCAATACTGCTGCTGTTTGAACAGGTTATATGTAAACATTCACAAATTCAACACAGTTTTAACTGAGACATCAATATATCTTTTTGACTGCAAATCACCAAATCAATGTTTACAAGTTTCTACAAATATCAAAAATACAAATGAAAGACTTTATCAAAAAAAGTATATTTATAATATATATTATTATAGTATTTATAATATACTACCATGCGCACGTTACCATTTAGGCCTTTTAATGTTTTACCCCACTGTGGGTCACTTTCTTGACGGAAACCAGTTCATCAGATGCTGACGTGTTAGTTACCTTGCTCATGTAACATTTCTGATTTTATTAGGATTGGATCAATGAACATATTGATTGTGAATGGTCCTTTAAAGATTCCCTCTGAGCCGATACAGTGTCCCTCTCTCAACTCTACCCTTTGTATAATTATTGATTATCTTTTAAAATAGACTTCTGCCTCTCTGAAGGGATATTAGTATTGATTCAGTGATATTTACTGTTGTTCCCAACAGAACCCTTTTCTTTAACTGTACAACAAAACGCCTGAGGAAAGTAAAAATAAAGTATTTTACACTACCAGGGTCTTTACTCCAGTGTTGAAACAGAAAAGAAGTCTAAAGGGGCGATAAGTACTTATTTTCAAGTGATCAGTGACGAACAGTCAGTGCTATATCAGTTTTCAACGCAACACAGCAATGATGATAATTCTCTTCTTTAGATGTAAAGCACATGTTTTAATATGACGAGTGTCTTAATTCATTGTACAATCAATTGAGATTTTGCCTTTCTGTATCTACATACTTAGAAAGACACTGCAAACATTACCCTCCTGGATCAGCCCTGCACCAGCGGCCATTTTGTTTAATCCATCATCACAGTGTGGTACAGCGAAAGTAATCTGCATGTCTTTGCAAAATATTTGGTTGTAGAAGCTTGGGGACATAGTAGGCTAACTATACTCGCACAGCTAGTTGTTTAACTGCTGTAGCTGGTGAGCTAACCACTAATACGCTAGCTGGCCGAAGTAGCACTAGTAGTCACAATAGCTCCCAGAGATTTCCTTTATTTTCTCTCTATGGTTCTGTTTACTCCCTCTGGCATTTTGTTCACCATTGTACACCACCAACGAGCTTGCTATTGCTATTAGCTTAGTCGCTAACGGGACAATAGGTTGACACAGTTTATTCAAAAGACATATTTGTACCATCAACTTGTGTCCCGTAACTGTCTTGCTCTTTAGTGGAAAAGTTTTTACTCCGACAGAGGAGGTTAAATAAAAGTTACAATAACTATTGTTATGGCTGTCAAACTTGTAAAAGTCACAATATAGTTTGCTAATAAATGCATATTTCAACGTTGAAATTGATGACATTTTAAACTATGGTAGAAATTCTTTACCTATTTTCAGAGACTGTAAATGTTGATACATTTTGATTGAAGCTCTGTATATTAACTGGCAAAGAATTGTCTTGATTCACGGTTCAGTGTATATTTGTTATGTCATCTTTGTCTTTAAAGGCAAAGAAGTGCTCAGTCCAGAGACGGATAACTCACAGCTCAACCCTCACTACTAGAAACTAAATAGACTAAAACAGAACATTGTCTGGGATTTCTGCATATTTAAGTCCCCAACTTTCAAACACTTACTTCTCACTTCCATTTCTGGCTCCCAGTTTGCAAAATTGCTTGCAAACAGCTAGGAACTAAGTTTATATACCTCACAATGGCTAAAAGTGCGAAATCCTCTAAACAGATTGGATTTGGAGCAGTTGTGAAACAGTAAGACTGCAGCAAAGTCTGATGGCTGCATCAATAGTTATTTTTTTCTCTGATCTGTGCGGCAGCAGAAGGCAATTTGACTCAGGACCAGTTGGCCTGACTTGGGAATAACCAGTTAAATAGGCCATGTGCTCCCTCGCTATTACTATGTTTGTGATTATGAGTCACACATTACTCCATAAATGGCAGGAGGTTCCTTAACCCTCTGCTTTTCTGGGCCTCATTAGAAGTGTTTTCACTGGGAAGCCAAGTTTTCACTTTATATTCAACTGTGTATCTTCTGCTCATATAGGAAGCAGGTTACAATGACAGGACTATAAGCTATTTTTCAAAATTAGAGACAAAAACATGGTGTGAAAGTGTATTTTTTAAATATTTCCTGACTGACAGTGCTGCATTTTTCAGGTTAAGTAAATTATATTTTTAAAGCATGTGCTATACAGAGAAGTTAAACACATTTAGATTTTAGATACGGTATTTTTTTAATATACAAAAAGGGCAGATAACAGAACATGTGATCAAATATGAACAATTAAACAGTCACTATCTTTTGTGTAGACTCAAAGAAATACAAGGATGTAAAGCTCCCTGAATAGGAGAAATGATTTTAATATTTTATAATTCCAGATAGAAGTTACTATTTACAGAGTTCATTTGTTAATTTGGGAAATTTCAAAAAATAAACGTTGACCTCTTGATGTGAAGCTGATGTGAGAACACAGCCCCAATAATGTTTATTTAACTGTAGATGAGAACCTATGGGGCTAAAAAGTGAGGACTTCAGTCTTACTAGCCATTTGATATTTAACTTCCTCAAGGTGATCAACACAGGACTTAAAACTTCGCCCAGTTTCAGTGGAAGGTACAGCGGAGTATCATCAGTATAACAGTGATAATGGATGTTGTGTTTTCTAAAAAGAGGGCACAGTGGGTAAAGATAATTAAACAGGACCTAAAATGGAACCTTGTGGTACTCCACAGTGGAAAAGTCATAATTACCAGAGTCTAAAGATACCAACAAATTATTGGTCAAAGAAAATAAAACCATTTTGCAATAACTACAGACAACATTTTCCATATAGCCTGAGCTGTGCAGATGATGAAGCCATCTTCCCTCCAGCTCACACACTTTTTCAGCCCTGGATAAAAAGTTTAGAGTTTTCCCCTGGGAACGGGACTTATGGAAGCAGATTGCTCGTCCCGTATCTCTGAGGGATGAGAGCCCACCTGAAGTGGGGGCGACCCATTTTGAGGCTGAACTAGTCATTTTTTCTGAAGGCGGATCCTATTGAAACACGTGTGAGAATGTAGGCCAGTGGCTGTGAAGTGTCAACATGTACTGAGGGGTGTGATTACCATTGACTTTGTACCCTATAGAGACCACATGGCACATGTCAGCTGACATCAGGCTCTCGTTGCACTTGAAGGGGTGATGATATACATCCCAGGCATGCACAATTTTTAAGATGATATAGATCTTTCCTCATGGTATTTGCCACTGCATCACTGGCTGCTGTGTTTCAACTGGGTCTCATTGCAGGAGTCCTCCAACTGCATCCATGCTGCATTAGTCCGGCAAAACATGTTCCCCAAATTTAGAAGCAGTGCAGCAAATATGAATGACAGTACATCTCTTCATCAATCTTTTACCAAAGGAAGTTAAAGCTGTTTCTATATTGTTGTTCCATTTTGTTGATTGATGGTCTGTTTTTGCGTCCATCCTCCTTATGTCCATTGTCAATGTTCATTACCAATCCAGGAAGTAGTGTGTCTTTATAGCAAGGCAGAAAATAAGGGTGTGGAGGTTGGGGTGGTGGATGCACGTGTAGCATGTTTGACTTTAATGCAGGAGACCTGAGTTCACAACTTGTTACAGACCTGCAGTTAACATTAGTAAAACATAAGTGTTTTAGTTGCCTAATCATAACAATAATTTATTACCGTGATCTTTCTCTAACATTGACCATACCATATTTACATGCACAAATATTGTAGAAATTGATTTTGAAATTGTCTACTACTGACGTTTTTGTCTGGTGATGGGGTTGAGATAACTATTCAAATAGATGTTACAACTTTCTGTTTCTATGTATTTTTTCAGGTATCTAAATCACCAGTGCTAAACTTTTGCTTTTGGTGTCTGGTTCGTATGAAGAGCAGAAATATTCACGTAACATGTGAAGTCATCGCCTTATTTTTTGTAACTTTGTTTTACAAAATTGCCACGACACCTGTCTGATTGATTTGGATGAGTTTGTTTTTTTTTTCATTTCAGGTTAGGTTACAATTAGGACAATGTTTGTGCAGTTGTCTTATTGATAAGTGAATAGGGTCAAAACTCCTGACTGTGAAGAAACCAAAGAATCCCACCCAGCGTCACGCACTTTATTACTGTAACGTTTGATTTGGTTGGATTATATTTATTTGGTAATAGTTGGGTGAAGGTTTGAATATTATGTAGAAAAGGCATCCTGCTTGAGTCCACATGGTTCTACTCTTTGGGTGTTGTCAATTCCAGAAGAATGCTTTTGTGTATAACTGAATATGAATGTAACATTGTATAATTGAACTGGTATGATGGTGCTCCAATAGAGTATGATTATTATTCTGTTCTTTTATCAGCCAATCAAAGTTTCAGCCCAGGATGTTGCTTAAATTGGCAACAACAAGCAAACCAGCAAATAATTATTATCTGGGTACAAATAGTAGGCCATTGTGTATGTGTGTGTGTGTTAGTGTTGGCAGGTGGGATGAATTCCCTTGTTACCCACACATGTACCCATGCATTTACACACACACATGAAAACACACACACGAAAACACACACACATACACAGAGTGAGTCACAGGGCAACACAGCCTACTGTATCAGTCTGTGGGTCGCCAGGGGCTGATGGGGCCACTCAACCATGAAAGAGGGTATGGAGGCATAACAGACAAGCACACACACACACACACACACACACACACACAATATCACATGCAAAAGCCCAGGGAGACACATGCACACATTTTCTTTTTTTGCACAAGTGAATATGTGACATCCTGCTCTCTCTCTCTCTCTCTCTCTCTCTCTCTCTCTCGCTCTCTCTCTC